>JAZHYW010041081.1:0-16909 GCA_037355805.1 Ixodes ricinus | reverse complement strand
TCCTTGCTTCGTTCGGTGCAATGTGCTCCTCTTCTAGGGAAAGCTTACCATTCTCCTTATCACAGCATAAAACTATGGCTAATGAATTTTTGATTCAATGTGAGACAATTCTCGTGATGGGCTGTAAAAGCACCATTTGACAGCACACAATTATACGTTAGATTGCGCTAAATTTCTACAACAAAATTTCTCTGTTTTATGATTTTGGGTATTGATCCTAAGAAAGCAATGTACACGCCGAAGCCAACAGCCACAAACCATGTGCGTTCCTTACGTTGTTGGAAAAACTACAGATGGTTCACAAACATAAACGATATAATTTGATGCTTCGTATAGATTGTTTGTATTTGTTTTAGGAAACTGAATAACCTTCTATGTATTTCAACGTGTGCACTTAATTTTTCGGGGCAGATGTCAAACATCCACTTATCATTAGTATATTCGATGCTTCTGCTGCAAGGCCCGACGCTAATGGACTCGAAATACAATTCCTCCGAAACCGCGGACCCTCGACCATGTGGGAAATTTGTATCTTCGTTTAGAGATGCGGGCAGGAACCTAAGTGTCCCGCGCATTTGCGCCCCAAATCCGACGCGTCTACATGGATCTCTCAGCGCCCGCTTTCCCCTGAGATTCGTGCCAACCGATGGCAGGCGTTGCTGCGGACTCAGCTAACGTCATCGCTTTTGCTGGCATATTTATTCCGGTCGCAGAGGAGCGCAAATCTTTTCTCCGCGCTGTGGACATCCATACAACCTCCATCGTAAGCAGAGATAAATAATAGAATATGTGTATACATACATATACTAAAGTTGTCGACGCTTTCAACTTATCCCAAAATAATCGGTGAACGAAAATAGCACACAGTCACCTAAATTTTGGTAGCGGAAGGAGCAAACTTTTGCCACATCGGCAAACATTCTTCTTACCATCTATATATTTCCAACCTTTAATATAAGGCTCACCTGTCGGATATATCTGAACAGAGACATCTTTGTCAAGCACGCTTTCATACAAATAAAATTATCTTCACGAGGCTCATATTGTACAATAAAAAACGTATAGGCTGACACCATTCGAATTACTTTGGTAAAATTCAGAAGCAATAATTAAATCTCTATAAATCTGTTTGATAAACTTCATTAGAAAAAAAATTTTGTTGGCGTGAATAAACATTTATTGGCAGGTTTTGATGAAAACCGATACTTCTACATTTGCTGAAATATATATGTTCAATAAAACAAACAATATGAGAGCAACGTGGAAGCAGGAGCGCCTGAGCTCAGGGACACTGGGTGGTTTGTGACGATGAATGGAAGACGGCGCCACGGGGCGTTCCTAGCCTCTCCTTACCACACAATGGTGACGAAAGCCGGAAAACTAAGAGGACCGTTCCTGCCCGTACTTAGAAATCGACATCCCTGGTCCACATCAATAGAACAGGCGCGGTCGTCCCCTAGGCCGTGACTCTCACCCTGAACCTGCTGGCCGATCTTTTGCGAGGCACCGACCGAAAATCTGCAGATCAGAACATGCATCTTGATTTCTTAGGGGCGAAGCTCCCTAGGGTCTAGCCTTGTTCGGCCGTCCGTCCGTCCGCTCGTCCGGCGTCCGTGCTCACATAAAAAAAAAAAAAAATGTTTGCGCAGTCGACGGGATTCGAACCTGTGCGGGGAGACCCTAATGGATTTCTAGTCCATCGCCTTAACCACTCGGCCACGACTGAGGGACGAGTAGGGGGCTCTGAGACGTGGTACTAACTCAAGAACTGCGGTTTCTGTCATGGATGAAACGTTGCATGTAAGCCGCTCAACGTCTATACAGAAGAGGACGCTGCGGCCAAATGCGTATATAATCGGGTTAAACTTTGCATGCATTGGCTCGACGTTTATAGACGAGAGGGCGCTGCGGTCAAATGCTAAAATGCGTATATAACCACGTTCCATACCACACATTCTCTTTCTGACATAGACCATTGACCTAAAAGGAATACTAAACCACAGAATATAGTGTCCATAATAAGTGGCGAACGTTCTTTCCACGAGCCAGCAGCCGCCGGTGTGCCCGAGCACACACAACGAAAATGACGTCGGAATACCTCCATTCACGCTTAAAATGACAGTGAAATGCATGGGCTTCGGGCCAAAGGAGAATAAAGACAGGCTTTTCATCTCTACAAGTGAAAGCTACGTGCTTGTTAGACCAATTAATCGCTTACCTTTTACACCGGACACCGCTGTGTAGATGAAAAACTTGTCTTTATTCACCTTTGGTCCGAAGCCCATGCATTTCACTGTCATCTCAACCGCGAATGGAGGTCTTTGACGTCCTATCGTTGCGTGTGCTCGCGCACGCAACCACGCAACCACCATTCCACCGAACCCCACACAAAATTGCAACTGCACGAGTTGCGGTATTGCTGCAGTCATGAGCTGGAACCACCTCGGCAAGTCAGGTGGTTTCAGCCATGATCACTAAATGTTCTTGAACTTATGCAGTAAATCGTCGAAATCATTTGAGACATGGGGCGACCATTATTCGCATTACATGTCATGTTTTATGTATTTAATTCCAGGCGTCACGTCACGTTTTACGTTGGCGTCGTAGGTTGATTAAAATTCCGGCGCAAGATCATATGTCTGTAACGTCATGACACCCTTGACCAATTCCAGATTTTCTCGTCCCACCGACGCCGTCGTTTCTGCACCTCATGTTCCTTAAAGCTGTCGCTTTAATATAAAATGCGTTAAAGAGCTCTTTTCTTCCTAGAGTGATAGCACGGATCTCACGCTTTAACAGAGTCAGAATAATCGCGTTGAATGAGTGCGGTCTTTCTCGGCAGCAGTTGCGCTGTTAGTAGTACATAGCCATGGCCTGATGCTGACGAAGTGCTTTCCACCAGGAAACCGAAACCAGACACTGATAAGCTCGTCTAGCGCTCTTGCTGATCTGCGAGTCAGTCTTTCCGTCGGAGTAAAATAAAATCACCCGGATCGTACGCAGCGCCCTCGTCAGCAACCATCTCGGCCTTGCTCTCCTAATGGGTCTTTTATGCTGGAGCTCGAGACTGCAATTTAGCAACAGCACCACTCTGGCTGGCCAGAGTCAAAGCATCGCCGAAGTAGGTGCATATGCGTATGCTTGACAACTCCTACGTACCGCCCCTCTGCCAAAAGGTATATGTACGTTTTTTATAAGGGAACTTCCGGGACTGGCAACGGTTCTGGAACCATTTTCGAGCAACAACCCATGAAAACGTAGAGCTTCCACGTAACTAAATATACAAATACCTCTAGACGCATTTTACCGGGTATTCAAAACCGCAATCGAATGGGCGAGGGCCCTCGAACAAAGCGTACGAGCTCGCCATCAAAACCATTCTTGAACGATTGGGGTGATGCAACATACTCGTGGACGAGCACATTGATCAACAGCTAGCGCTGACACATGTAAATATTTGGCTGCATTTACATGAATGCAACCGTGGCGCATCGAATCGAGATTTGACAATTTTCAGTGGTAGCAGATTGTTAGAAGAGGACGAAGTAAGAGTACAGGCTGTATTCGAGTGTTCGCTTCTTTATTTGATTCGCTACGATCGCATTCATGTAAACAAAGCCTATGGTATGAGGCAGTACCGCACGAGCTGCCTTAAAGACCTGGACATCCTGTCAACACAGTTCCTCGTAGCCTTTGTCCTTAGCGTAATGATAATGTTTTTACCATTGATACATAATCTATGTTATAATGATGCTCTAAAACGTAATATTTATTATACAAATATGTAGCATGCTCAGATGAATCCTACTTCTGTTTGGCACCGCTGTCGTTGCAGTCACGTTCGTTTATTCAACATAAATGGCACCATGGACGATTGCAAAAAAAAAAAAAAAAAAAAACTTCTTCCAGGTCTTTGTGAGAGGATAGGATGCCGTGCCATTCCACCGAACCCCACACAAATTGCAACTGCACAGTTGCGATATTGTGCAATCATAGCTGGAACCACCTCGGCAAGTCAGGTGGTTTCAGCCATGATCACTAAATATTCTTGAGCTTATGCAGTAAATCGAGGAAATTTAGAGCAAGTCTTAATTTTCTTGAACGCAGGAGACAAAAACGTTACACCTGGACCACGCCCATGCCGGACCTCCAACCGGTGATGTTTTAAGTCGCGCACTGATACACGTCTGTGGAGTCAGTTGACATCACTTTTGCGTTTTTTGTTTTATATGTATAATATACTTCACCCTTGTTTGTGCACCACACAGTAGACCGCTAGGTTTGTGTGGGCACTGAAAAAAGCATTTTTCTTATTATTATTATAATTAGTATTATTATTAAACGGACACCTGACTGGCTGTGGAAGCGGCTTGCCTTCCACCGCATTCCAACAGATGATAAACGAAGTATAGTCGCGCGCTCCCTTGGGCGCGCGTTTTCACCAATCACGGCTTCGCAATCGCAAGGCGCGAAAGCGCAGAATTCTGAAACTTCGTGCTGGACACCGTTTTGAAGAACAGAATAAAAGAAGAGAAAAATAAAAAAAAACCTCCTTTTAAATTTAAGAATAAGATGGTGGCCGTCCGGAAAGTAGAACGGGAGTGGGCTAAAAGTTCGACTCGATTTTGCGGCTTCAGCGCCATTGGGAAGCCGTCGAGACCCAGTGAATCTTCTTATACATATTTTTCGAGTTACTCAGGTGTTGATAATTACAATACAATACAATAAAATGCAATACAATACAATTTTATTTTTCAAATTGAATTTCGCTCAACACCTACATAAGCCGATGAGGCTTGTGCGTGGGACGCAACAGGTCAAAACAGATCCCTTCAATTGTGTAACACATTCTGTTTGAATATATCACGCCCTAGACACTGAAACTCGTACTGTGAGTTGAAACTACTACGCATAGAAAGGTTCGATAGGCACAGTCCGTAAATATATAAAAATAACCCAATAACACGTGGAACTAACCCAAATTAGTAGTACATTTCTACAGCTGTCCTTCGGTCCATATCCACAAAAAACACTCAGTTTGCTGTATATGCGTAGTCGGGGTCGAAGGAGAGGTCTGTTTCAAATCTATTCCATATGAATCAATAATTTCTTTTCTACAGAGCATTGATTGATTGTCGTGTTAGTTTTTTAATGGCACAGGGAGTTTTGCATCCAGTCAGATTAGCGGGTATTTCGTTAAAAATGTTCGGCACATAATACAATCTTGTAGCCTCGCCATATTTCGTGCTTCTTAATGGTACAGAATATATATTGTTAGGACGCAGCGTTCTTTCCTTGATAATTTCTTTTTTATGACAACTTTTGAAAACCTTTCTTGTTATTATATCATATTTCAACTGATCACTAAAGCATAGTACTTCCAATTCTTTCCAGATATACTCTGTATAATTGCTTTCTCCCCTTCGTAGCGAATCTTTCTAAATATCTTTTTTTAAGAGTTTCTATTTTTGTTTGTAGATATTGAGCACAGTGTTCATAAACCGTTCTTCCATATTGTATTACGGATTTTCCTAGTGAGTTGTAAACATTCGAAGTAAAGAATGCGGAACTATATCTTGGATGTGAAACATATGAGCCGTCAGTACGCTTAATGTTTTGCACACTTGTTCAACATGAATATTTCATTTAAAATGGTTGTCTATGTGCATTCCAAGGTATTTTACATTTTTGGCCTACTCTATTGCTGAGCATGAAGAGTTAATACATTTTTTTCGTGCATTTTAATGGGTAATTCAGCAAATATGTTTTTATCTCGTGTCTCCGAAGCACATTATTTTTAGTTTTTGAGGTGTTTACAACAATTTCATTTTTGCGGTATCACTAAAGAATATTATGGATATCCTTCTGTATTTCCCTAACGACAATCTCATAATTTTTGTGGGCAAATAGAATAACTGTATCATCTGCAAAGTGAAATAATTTACTTGTTAGTTTGACATGACCAATCTAATTCAGGTATAGATTAAAAAGAAGAGGACCTAGGACTGTTCTCTGGGGTACGCCTTGATTAACCTTCATTGCTGTACTCTATTTCATCACTAGTCGCACAACCTGATATCTGTCCAGAATATAATTTTTAACCAAGTCATAAGTCCTACCTCGAATCCCTATGCTCTAACAACCTATCTAACAACATAGAATAATTTATTGTTTCAAAGGCCCGTGTAAAATCTATAAATAATGCTAGTACAAATACCGCTAATAACGCTAGTACAAAAGAGGTATTCGTAGAATATACAAACCAAAAAAGTGCTAAAAAAACAAACGAACTCTCGAAACTTTTACGGAAAACATTATTTGACTAGGTGTTCGGCATTTCAGTGAAGTCCAAAAGTTAAGCATAGATAACAGCGTGGCCGGGAAGCTAGACGTTGATTGGTTGACGAGGTGGGAGGGAAGTAAGGTACTCGACGCTGATATGTTAGCAGGGAGGTCATGTAGGCAGAGGACGGTAGGTGAGGAGGAGTGAGGTAGGTGAGGAGGATCTCGACCACCTTTGCGCACTGAGGGATAGGAGCTCGAAAGTATGGAACGTTTTGGAAGTTCGCCAGGTTAGTCAGCCGCCCCGATTTGCGGCAGTACCGCTTCATTCTATGTAGTATGAACCATCAAGTCACAAGGCACGCCTTAAACTATATGATGAAGAGCGCCTTGAACGTAGGCGGCTTGCGTCTGGAAACTCAGAGTATAGCTAAACGTTTGTGACGCTAGAACGTTTCACGTATGGGACATAATTGCCTAGTCATTCGTCATATTTTATTGCGATTTTACAGCAAAGCTTCTATGTGGTATAATCTTGAAAAAAAATGCATCCATGGATGTTACCAAAAAAAAAAAAAACTCCCGTTTAAACAATGCTTCTTCCTTCCGATTGGTCGTGGCAAGTATTCACAATTCCAGCAAAACGGAGGCCACCAAGCGGGAAAACCGAGAACCAGCCGGAACAGGTCGCTTTGCGCCTCTCCGCGTCTCTGGCGGCTTTTCGCGGACACGTGTTGTTGGCGCGGTGGAGAACAATTTAATTTTACGAAGGTCCGAATATTTCTTATATTTGCCTGAGTGTTCATTAGTCTGGTGAAGCCTTACTAGATGGTTCCCTTCCATCACGTGTTTGAAAGCCCGTTTACATCACAACACACGATCGCGTGCTTTCGATTTCTCGGATGGGGAGGAACCACGGAAAAACGTCTTGATTTCTTGTCTGTCTCGAATCACATTCAAAGTGACGACTACTTGGTAACTGATGTGTTTTTTTATAAGGATGTAGAACAGTGGACTGAGGACGACAGACGAGGCTTTTCGCTGGAGGGAACACCAATGTTGCAGTCAAGTGAATGGGAAGGTTCGGTAGCTGCTTTTCTTGAGTCTGGTTGCGTTCGATTAGCTTCAGGATTGAGCCACCCACAAAGGTAGGTACGTTGGCTATTCATCTTGGCTGCATTTCGCCGAAAAAGGCCTCTGGACCACGTCGAGGGAGTTAAGCTGATTTCGCAATTACTTGATTCCGGAAAACCTGCTTGCAACATAAAAATAATGAGAGAAATTGGCTGCTTTCAAATAGTGGAGGACGCGTCTCACAAAGTTAGAAGCTGTCACGAAATTATGGTCTATCGCGTCTTCAATATTTATATTATACCCCGTCGAAGACAGTAATAATATACGTCTACATTGCTCAGGTTGTTTGACCACAAAAAATACTCACTTTCCCCGTTCAGGATTCGAATTCAAGTACAATGCAGAGGGGTTCTGCGTAAATCTCCAGTGAAGACTGTCTTCAGTTTGTCCGCGTTCGTCTCCGTGCTGCCCGCTAGAACCATTTGGCTCAGTTTAAGTAGTATCTCTCTGTCTGTCAAATACACTTTTATTCAGCAGTTCACCTAATAGCTAGTCAACTAAGCTCATATTTCAGCCTGAAAAATATACTAATATCGCTTTAGCGGGACATAGTGCGTAATATAATTCATAACCCGCATATTCATCAAAATGATATTTCGATTGCTACTAAAGCCTGAATTTAAATACGAGTATCAGCTGCTTAGTGGGGCGCCAGCGAGTTAACATGATCCTTGGCTAAAAAAGCGCTTGCTTAATTTTGTAATTTTGCTGCAGCCGGTGTTGTTGACTGGGCAGACGACTGGAGCTGTTTTTAAACGCAGATACGCACAAAAGTTCGATTTTGCGGACAGATACGTTGCATGGTCGGGGCATGTGAGTTAGCTGAAAATTACTTTAAGTGGGACAATTCTGTAGTCATAGCGGTTTTCCTTAGCTGATAAAACTGATTAGGGTCCATTACCGTCTATCCGGAGCCCATAGTTTCGGTTTTGAACAAAATTTCCGAAACAAAAGTTTCACATGAAAAGAACAAAAAGCACCGTGAAAACAAAACTGTGCTCTGCAAATTTATGTGCACCGGCTACACTTAACCGTCGCAGTTCAAATACCTATAAAATAGGGCAGAACACAAAGGAAAATCAGTTAAATTGAATGCGCCAGCCGTTCAAGCGGCCCGGCCAAGCCGACGCGACATGTTCCCAGCCGCCATGTTTGTTTGGTGGTGGCGCTCCCTATAGGACGCTGGAGTCGCGAATAAATAAAAGGGGGGCAACCCGCGTGAGTCAGCCTTCCTTGACAGTATTAGATATTGAGGTACGAATCTTGTGTTATCATTTACGGTCACCGACCTATCTCAGCTAAGAGAGCGCTGTTAAGAGGCTGAGGGCAGAACGCGCCGATGTAACCTTCTCTTTTTTCGCTTCCGCGATGCTGATAAAGAGACTTGGGTTCAATCAGAAAAAAACTGTCCTCGAGGTGTGCCTCAAAAAATAGGGTTTGGAACATGCCCAAAAGCGACCATAAGGCAATGATCACTTTACTCACTAAGAATTAAATAAAGACCATTAAACAACGAAGTTGTGTAGGTGCATTCATTGCAATCATTAGTAAGCCGTATAGATGTCGTATAGTTGTCGTAAAGTTGACATAAATGTATCGTAAAGTTGTTGTAAAGTTGTCGTAAAGATAGCGGCTTCGCTGGGCCTCCATCTTTACGTGAAGTGGATGAGGTCTACAATTTTTAAGGCCCCTGTTCCCCGTAAAATGTTTATGAATCAAATATTTAACTGCCAGATCAAATTTTCTTCTACTCTTTTAAATTACAAAGACGTTGATTTCTATGTATCACAAAACACGCGATGATGCGTACGCCCTTGTATCACGACGAAGCGCGCGTTCTCCAATGTCTGGGTCGCACGCGGAACGAGTTGAAGCGAGACAGTCAAAACATTTCTTTACTTGGCGATTTGACGGCTGGCGCCTGACCGGTGGAAAACGGCAGCGACTATGGCAGGGCTGTAAAAGTCGCGATGCACGCCCGCACCATGAGTGCCAGCGCCGCGACTATGTTGGCATCGAGAACTGCTCTGAGTGAGTGAGGAGTTCATGAGTTTCAAGTTTCTTTATTCCTCTTCAAACAAGGAGAGAGGGAGGAGGGAAAAAAGCAGTACAAAACTGCTTGACAGTTGCCCTCTCCTCCCACAACAGCAACAGCAGAAGAGGCACTCAAAACAAAAACCGCTCGCAAGAGTACACAATCAGATTTCTCACAGAAACTAGTGAAAATGGTATGCGTTTGTTAGGACAGTTTTCAATTGAAATATTCCGCGATAAAAATAGTTTCACATTTTTGGGTAGCTGGTATCTCACCATCTGATTTCCGTAGTTTGTTCTCGAGCGCGGGACCGTCCAGGCGTCGGCATGGCGAGTGGCATACGAGGTGTTTTGTGAGTGAAGGGAAAAAGAGAAAGAAGACTGTTTTCAAGGTGGTTTATATCTGCTTTATATGCTAGGTCAAGTTTATACCTATAATAATTTGTGATTGGAATAATTCCTAATTTATCAAATAACGGTGCCGTGTGGCTGTCATGTGCTTCACTACACAAAATACGAATTACTTTTTTCTGAAGTATATGAATACGATGAATATTTGCAGAAGCTGTATTTCCCCACCAGAGTTTTTCAATGAGGGGCGTGAGTCTGTGTTCGTTGAGCTCGGTGAAGGGCGTGAGTTCGGTGAGTTTATGAGTTCTGTGAGAGGCGTCAGTTTGTGAGTTCGGCGAGTTCATGAGTTTCGGGTAAGAAGTTGAAGGTGAGAGAGGCCGTTAGGGTAAAGGTGATTGAGTTTTTAATTTGTTTTATTTCAGCTAGCTGTGAGTTAGGGAGTTCACCCAAAAATGCGGATGTCTGAAAACTCCCTTTCTCGACTGCCACCTTTTAAATCGTCTACTTACAAAGAGGCTCATAGTGGCTGATGTCTCGCCGCCTAGTCTAGAAGCGACACAGACTTCAGCGTGCTTATACGCTCCGACGTGTATTAGAAGGTGGTGACGGTACAAATTCGTCCTCTAGCCGAACTGACAGCTGTACAAGCCCTTTTTGAATGGACGCTACAGTGACGCAATAACGCTTCAATGGGAACTCTGAATAATACCAAACAAATAAAATACCGTATGCTATTACCAGCCAGGCACACATTTGCTCTGTTAGAATTAGTATTAGCCGCGCACGTCAAGCTTCTCCATGATGTTATTCAAGGTACGCTCTCGGAAATACGATATCGTTCTCCGAGGATGTACGGACGCCAAACCGTCAAGGAGATTCTACGTTCCTGCTTGCTATAAAAACTACGAAGACTTCTGCCCGAAATCGCGGCCGTGGCTCTTCTACACGCGAGCAAATAACATAAACATGTGGGCTAAATGGGGTTGCTGTCAATTTAGGTGGACCACTACAAGTCCGTTAAATTTTTGACTGACGCAAAGACCTACATTACAGTTTAATCCTGGCAGTCACCCGAGCTATTCACTTGGAAATTATATCTCACATAACATCCGAACCCTTTTTGTTGGCTGTTCGCCGTCTTGTTTTCTGCCGCGTGGTGCCGTCTACTGTTTACTCGTACAATTGCTGAACGTTCGACACCTGCGCGCGAATGCTCAAAGTTCGCACCACTCCCGTCGTCCAAAGACTACGCGAGCGGCCTTCGAAATCAATATCGCTTCTTCCAGGAGTGAGTGAGCGATTTGGTGGGGAGAGCGAGTTGGATGAAGCGAGTCATCCGTGCCGTAAAAACTTTTTCGAAAAGATATCTGGCCCGATGCTGCCCCTTGTTTGAGGGACTCACCAGGAGGCTCTTCGAAGTCGAAGCCATCGTGAATTCAGGCTTAACGACCTACCTAAAGTTCGAGTGAGAAGATATGCAAGCCGTAACTCTGCCGCATTTCCTTTCGGGGAAACGAGCAGTCAGCTTGCTGTTGGAGATGGAGCTGACGCCAATTAGTTCAATACCAGCCTAACTTAGCCGTCGTGCTGTAGTTATAAAAGTAGACTAAAGTACATTTAGAAGTAGCGACAACGAATTGCTACAGTTTTGTTCAGCACAAATTAATACAAGAGAAACGCCAATATATCTACAAGTTGGTTGCGTCGTTATCACTGAGGTCAAAACCAAACCTCTTCTGCCGTGGAGATTTGGTGGTATATCGAAGATGCTTTATAGCAGGGATTAGGTCACACCAAGCCTGTGTGTTTGTTGAGTGGTGTGAAACTACGCCGCTTTTCTGTTTATATATTTACTTGAGGCGGCTTCATTGTAACCAGCCATGCTGGAGGAGGAGTTGCATAAAACAAAGATTATGGCAGAGGGGAGCACCAGCATGTGAGCTATGGGACACTGAGCATTCTGTACTTCAGCGATAATAGGACTCAGGCGGCGCGGAGCGATTCTAGTCTTTATTCCAATACCCAGCTCAGCGGCTCAGATCATGGTCATACACTTTCTTACTAAATCTAGACCTGGCTAATTCATTCTTACGTTTAAGCAGCATTGATAAAGTTACAAAACATTTAGGTGCGTTTACTGAATAAACCCGGCTAAAATATTCAGCTAATTTGATACGCAGTTGACTTGCCATCACATCAACAAAAATGGCTATAGGCTAAATGTTGTTGACAGAAAACGAAGTTACTTCGTATTCATAGATGCGGAATACATAACTGAATTACTATGAGGGTCAAATGTATTAAAATTCAAAATGTCTTCGTTCACAGATCGTTTATCGCCATCGGAATAACAAGCGTTCTACGCATCAATCAATTAAAATTGGGTAATATTTTCCGAAACAATAATACACCAAATTAATTATTTTCTTTGTGACCAACCCGTCTTCTATGCTATTTTATATCACATTTCAACATTCAATGGCTTATTCTTTGCTGGCCTAAGTAAAAGGCAAGGTTTTTCAAAATTGGTTCAAATTTCTGACTGGCAATATATATGTTAAAAACATTCTTGAGCTTTTGAATAGCGTTGAAAATGTTGTAAAAATGAGGTTCATTTTTCTTTCTATAAATATTACCAAATACGTTATAGCTTTGTCAATACCGAAAACTCCTTCGAAAACCCATGGAGTGGTGGCGAACGTGACAGCGGACTCGGATTTAACTGAAGCAGACGACGCAATGGAATAGTATAAGCTCCGCAAGGTCCCCGACCTTTGAGAGCCCCGTTTTCTCACCCCAACAGCAGAAACAATACATTACGGTCAGTCTGCTTGCAAAGCGGAATCCACTGATCGCAACTGCAACGACAAACAAATAACAACGCGCAGATAAACAAAGATAGAGCAGTTTATGTAGCGGTCTCAAACACCTCTCAGGGGATCACATCTGTTTGAAGCGCGTCTGGGAAGCGAAAAAAGGCGTTTAGCTACTCGAACTACGCCGTAATAGTTTAGCGTTGATCCGTTACAAACTGAGTTGTCACAATTTCTTACCTGGATAGGTGATCATAAAAACGTGCGAAAATAACGTGTTAATATTACAAAAGCATGCGCACCATTCGCAACATCAAAAACAATTCCGATAATAACGACCTTGCAAACACTTTCCAAAGTTTTCAGGAAAGATGTTGTACGCCATCCCAGACGGAAATAAAAAGGAATGGGGGAGAGTCGCGAACAATGGCGAATAAAACGAAGAAGTTAGCAGACCACACAAAATATACAAACCACCCAACAAAGAAACTCCTTCGACGACGACGATCGTTGCGCAGGTGGTGGTAGCCGTTGGTGTCGAGTCCACACGAAACAAAGAGGAAGCAACACGACGAAACTGATCAAAAAGGAATCGAAGCTTTACATTTTTTTTCGAGCTGCTTGTAACGCATTTCTAACAAGGAAACAGCGCACATTCAAAACAAGAACTCTAAAGTTTTCGTGCACACAAAAGAGCCACTTATACAGCGCTGACTGGCAACTCTTAGTTATATTTACAATTTTCGTTTTCATCTTTCTTTGTGGACTAGGGTTTCTATGGCAAAAAATTGCCCCTTTCTTCTTCCTTATTCTTCCTGTGTTCTTGTAATAGGATGCTAAACCATAAAATTATTGTAAGGCTAAGTGCTCTAGTTCTATTTTGGATAACAATATGGAAGGAGTGCTGACACATCTCTTTTCTTGTCTGGCAATGTTCTCTGCTTCCATAATTTATCTTGTTAGCTTGTCGTAGTTCCTGCCTAACACTGCATTTCTCCAGCTGCGCTAAGCAGCCACAGTCTCGACAGTGAATTCCCAGGTGTCCGGAGTTTTTGTTGGTGATAGTGTAGTTATGCTCACGAAGGCGATCGTTTACGCACCGTTCGGTTTGTCACATGTATAGGTGACATTCACTAGAACGTCACTCGCTACGGTGCGCTGGCATCGGCCACCACGGTCGTCATCTTCGAGGTCTCCTTTTATCCCACGTAGGTGTTAGGTGCCGTCTGGTCGAACCTTCTCAGCGTGGGTTAGCAGCGATTTTACAACTTGAAAGGCTCTTTTTGGCCGAAACTAGGGGTTATTCTTAGATTTTAGTGCTTTTGAAGCGCCGTAGGAGTATTTCTTTTGTGTTTTAGTTCGTTTTTGTCGCTATCGGACTTTTCCGCCGCGGCCGCGTTGCTCCATCGGCTCCGTGCAGCGCTCCGTAGTCGCGCGCCGTGCCACTGCGGTAGCTCTTTTGCAGAACTGTGATTTTTTACGTTGGGGCTTTTGTAGCACGGTATGATTACTTTTTGTTTTGTTTTGCTAGTTTTCTTGTTGTTTTTTCTCTAGCGGTTTTCTGCACTACGGCTGTGTAACCGTGTTGGTCCATCGTCTCCGCGTCATCATACACGAGCTCATCTCTATGACGTCACGTCGCGGTGGTGGCGCGTCGGTCGCACTTCCGGTCTGGGGCTGTGGGCAGAAGTCCCCATGCCAGACGTGTATTCCTGCGTTGTTTTGAAAGGAACCAGACAAAAACCTTTCTTCTCGTCAAAACGCCGCGACTGGGGCCGTACCAAAAGTGTCGAGAAAGGTTTGAAGGTCAAGTTTCACGTGCTCAGTTCGTCCGAGGATCTGGATATGTGCCGTGAAGAGGGAAAAGCAGACGCCGTCGGAAAACAGATTGCTTGGGCGGAAGCACCTTGGTTTGAATTCACGGATACTTGTGGTCATCAAATTTATTTGTTTTGTTCTCAACATGAACGCCAGAAAACCGTAGTCCGCAGGTAGTCCGCAGGACCACCTGCGGACTACGTTCAGTGCGTCTTCAAGTTCAAACGGCGCGTACGTCGTCTGTCTGCTTGTCGTCTGCTCTCTCAGACGCCGCCGGTCCATAGACCAAATGTTGGCCCGGTACTTGCGATAAGAAGTAAGTGCAGGCCTCAAAAGACTTAAATTTGAAGGTTGGTAAGCAGGCTCGATATAAACAGTATATACAAAGAGATGTTGATCATTTTTACGAGTGACCATCACCGACTTGTTATGCCTAATTCAGTTGGTCCGATTCTGCTTGCGATTTTCAGTATCGACGACGACCATCTCAGCTATGGTTCACGCTTTTGCAGCCCGAGCGGCGTCGCGAATGAAAATTCCGAGCGAAATCTCATCATGCGAATCAGGTTTAGCGTACATTCTGCGGCGTCTACGCGGAATGAATCGCCACATGTCACAATATTCAAGCGAAGGTTTGCGGTGCTAACGATCCTCGGTAATTTCGCTGACGCCGCTCAAGATAGTCAGACATCGCCATGAAGACTTAGAACCAACAATTCGAACGCGAAAAAGGGCAAGGGGACTCACACTGACGCCGACAACATCGCATTTCAATGGTGTGTTTATGGGCAACGGCGAGCTTCTGCCCACACCCCTATCGCGCATGCGCGGCGCCGGTGGCGTCCGCTAGAGGTGCTCCAGGCGCTCCGGTTTGTTTGTAAACATGAGTTGGTGTATACGTCGTGGCTTCGGTGTTCGTTCTGTGCAGAAACATACCGTGCGGCTCACCGAGTGTGCAGCTAATGAAAGATGCGTCGCATTTTTCATTAGCCCGAACGATTTAAAAACCGAATGCAAGTGATTTCGCGAGCGACGAGACAGGCGGCGGCGACCCGCTTCACTGTCGCTCGGTCACTCGCGCGACGGGGCAAACCGCATGAAAGCGACGGAAGCAAACGACCAAAGCTATGAGCTGTTTCGAAAAATCCAAAAACCGAGCTACGTGACGAGCCACAGTGAAGGGGAACCGCATGTAAGCGATTTAGCGAGCGACGGCGACAGCGACGAGAGTCGGCGACGAGTGACGGAGATTTCTCACGGTCGCTCGTCGCGTCATTCAGTTTTAGATTTCTGGAAATCGTCGCTCATATCCTTGGTCGCTTGCTCCCGTCGCTTTCATGCGGTATTGCCTCGCCGCACGAGCGACTGAGCGACAGCGAAGCAGGTCGTCGTCGCTTGTCTCGTCGCCGTCACTCGTCTCGTCTCGTCTCGTCGCTCGCTAAATTGCGTACATGCCGGTTCAGCCTTTACACACGGTACTCGGCGGCAACAAAGGAATTAAACAGCCCGACCCAGAGATAAACTGTTTTCTCTATTCTGTTCAACGAAGCTGCTTCAACGATATATAATTGGCACACTACCAACTGACGACCGCATACACAAGCCAGTCAAACGACAAATCCCGACCTCGAAGATGGCGGATCGACAGTGGCGCTCCCTGGCAAAAATCAAACCTGAAAGCTCAGTGCATACCACCTATTGTCGTCCACAGGATAGAGGAAGGAGTAGACCACCTTTTCGGTACACTGTATGAATTTGTTTTTTTTATGTTGTTTTATGTGTTTTCTGTGCATCATGACTGTGGTTCTTGTAGGTGTATTTACTCTCTTGCACAAGCTATGAAGCTTGTTAGGTGCTGGAAGACGATTTCCAGGTTAACTATATTAGCTATTTTCTTTAGACCACGGAAAAGTTGTGCATATATGGCACAATGATCAGTTTTGGCCCTGTAGTTTCTTTTTTTTTAATTTGGTCCCCTTGCTTGATGTCTTTGATGAGTCTTTCGGCCACTAATGTTAGTAAGGGGTTGGATATCCTAGGCATTTTAATCGAAGACTTGCCCGTCGACTTGTTTGCATGGAATGGAAGCATAATTTAGTAATTGCTTTGTTGAGACTTAACCACGCAATGCTCCCTTCACAAGTTTCGAGTGCGCCGAGTTGTAACACAATTACAAAATCATGCTGCCATTCGTGCAAACAATGCAAATAAGCTTCGACAGGAAAAGTCTCTCGATTGTCGTTGTCGCATGCGAATATTTCTTGTGCTTCACCAAAATGACTTTCGAGGTGTTTCATGTTTTTGATTGCAGTTGGACTTGGTAAGCATGATGACAAATCTGTCTGGCTGCCTACCCGGCTACATAGGACTGGGTGTTCAGTTGTGCGTCTGGTCTTTCGTCTGTGAAGTCCTCCTTCATCTCCGTGGAGTTGTCATAATCATCTGTTGAGGCGTCAGAGCCGATTTTGAAGCCAGGC
>JAZHYW010041080.1:0-13419 GCA_037355805.1 Ixodes ricinus | reverse complement strand
AATATGGTAAACGCTGAGATATTTTAAAGTGAATATATCAACCAATGGAACCTTGCTTCCACTTGTTTTCTTCTCCTGGTGTCTTTCCATTATGCCCTACAAATTTGTATGTTGTAATTTCGTAGGATATATTTAAAAAAAAACTATGTTCGAACTAAGTATGGTAATTAGCAGATAACAAAAGTAACGTATATGTAACGATACGTTTCATCTTTTAAACAGAAACAGGTTTCTTTGTCACAGATAAAATTTATACCGGAAACTAGTTTCAAAAATCAGAAGAATCGAGGAACGAGCTTTCCTTCCTCTTTCTGGCGAACGTATACAACATAGATTATAGCTACATCTACCGTAGAATACCGCGCATCCACCCATTCAAGACTAAGCGCCCACTCCCAAATTTGTAAGATCTGAGAAAATATGCACAGTACATTGGTATGTAAAATGAATCACCGGACAATCGCCCATCCCCCTTTTTGACGCGATTATCTCTACATTTTCAGTGCGCGGTTCCCCGGTATTTTACGTAGTAGCTGGCGCTAATCTTCACGATTCCCGCGTGGCGCTAATCCACGTCCAATTCAAAATCGGCAAATAAACTATTATTGCTTGGTTGGATTCTTCTCCATGCTGCTTATATTCGCAGTTGCGCACGTATTATGTATTTAACTGAGACAAGGAATTAGGACACAGATAACACACACGCACAACACGCACGCGACGACACGCTAACGCAACCGCTGCCCCTAATGGCTACCCAGCCGTCTTTTTTACTCATCATTTGAAATAAGTAGGTTGGTCATTGAGCACCTCTTCCGTGGACGATGTTACAAATATGGCGCTGCTTTTCCACCAATACAGTTCTGCAATATTATTTTTAAACATCCCAAGGGAGGTACCTCTTACTAAGAAGTAACGGTACACACAGCAATTACTTGCGACAGTCTAAAACAGCGTCACCATAGGTTTCCAGCAGCCATGTCCTCACTTTGCGCATGCGCGTCTCCGTGGTAACTGCATCGTCCCTATACCATATTTGCGCTGCCGGGTTGATACCAATGTATGTGGTTCGTCCTCGTTGTGTAGTTAAGCTTCAAAACAACAGCGATTCCGGGCAGTGGTTAGAAGATCGAAAACAAGCAAATGATGGAAATAACGAGAGCAGACCAGTATTTATTTTTACTAAAATGTCACACAAATGTCGACGAAAAAAAAATCAATATCTTAATCAATCTCATCGAAGATAGTTGCTTGGCAGGTTCGCCGGAGTTATGCCAAGCGACTCCTGTGATTCCGCGGGGATGCTTCGATGAAAGTTGTGCACTTGATATTCCACAGCGACCTCTTTCTGACAGATGGCCAGTGCGTTATTAATAGTGTAGACTTTCACGTTGACTCCAGAAAATAATACCGAAGGTATATGACGACGAATTGTAGTGCACTTTAGAGAGCACATACAAACAATACAGGATTCAGTCCCATTTTCATCGCGTTCAGCTACTATCGTTTATATGCTTACACAGTCCAGTTGAAAATTTCCGGCCGGCTAAATAGTCCAGACGCTTCACTTGGTTCGCCGCTTCCGGACATTCGACGGCGCTTGTTGTTTCGATCAGAAACGGCTGCTGGTACGGACGACTAGCACACAATCACATATAGTAGACACAAGAGGTCGTCCTATAGTTCTATTTAACTCTTCCTTTGATGCGCCATCGAGCTTCCAGTGTTTGCTACGGAATCGTTACGCCTATAGGCCTACCGAGCCTCGGGGTTAGCGAATGTTCGTATGAATACACGTTTACGCACACACTCGCCCAGTCGAGCGCACGAACATTAACGATGCCCACCAACACGGGAACACGAGACCAGCGCACGACACGTGGCATGAACGGCAGGTTCAGACCGCAGAAATGAGCGTCTCGCTTATTCTGATTGGCCCCAGCATCCAGATTCGCGAATGGGGGCGCTCGTGCGAGGGCTTCTCGGATAGCCACCGTCGTCGGTCTGCGCTCGTCGACGACGCGAGCAGAGCGCGCTTTAATCCCTCGTGAGATACGCCGACGCGCGCTGCTCTACGAAGAGCCCAGATCGCGTCGGCGCTTCTTGCGCAGGAGTTGCGGTCAAGTCAGAACGACGCCAAGCTCTGATTGGCTCCGATTGAAAGTGTTAGAAAGCGAGTGACGCGGCACACGCTGCGACTGCACTGCGGCTCACGCGGCTGACGAAGCAGTTTTGTTTTGTTTGTAAACTTTCCACGGCCGATTCATCAAGATCGTCCGAGCCGATGAAAGCAATCGGCAGCGTCGAATAAACGTTCAGGCTGTTGGCAAACCCGACACGCTGCCCATGGCTCCTTTCTTCAGAGTTTACTTCAGAAATGATAGGGGGTACACCGGAATGATAGATGCCTTCAGGTCTACCCACATTTTTTTAATCAGTCAATAAGAGCTCAGCGTTCTGACATCGACACCAAAAGCAGACGAAGTTGCGTTCCACTTAGCGTTCCACGTCAACTATTTTGTTTGAACTGGCTTAATTTTTTTTTTCATTTTCGTGTGTTTATGTTGATTAATAACGTTGATTCACGCAGAAGTGGCTTTGCTGCTTTGTGAATTGTGCAGCCGTCGTGATTGCATTCATGGTTGCAATACCGAGAAAATACCTACACGGGTAATGATCTTGTAGCCATGCGGCTGGAAGCAATGCGGAGCACAATTATATTTGTCACGAATAAAATAGGGCAAAAAACCAAGGAAGGAAGCACGAGGTAGACAGGAAGGGCGCTAAATTGACAACTGGCATTTAATACATTCCATAAAGGACGAGAAGAATGAAGTTACCGATGTTATTGCTTAAGAGTAAGAAAGAAAAGTGCATCCTCAAAGGCGTTTGTTATACATAAAATATAAAATCAAATACAACAAAGAGGAGAGTTATTGATGATATCTTTAAGTGGTCAAACAGTAACAAAAAGAGGAACGTGAAATTATAACACGCCATAATTTTGAAACAAAACTTAGAAAATTGCCGAGGTACACGATTACAAATCGTAGGTGATATAAAGACAATGATAGAGTATGAGACCAAAAAAGGAACATAAAACTTGCAGGCTGAATACTTGCCGTCAAGTCATAATATTGAGGTAATAAAGTTCCTCTTGAGATAAGGCGATCGACGGGGCGCTGATGCACACAGCCCATGGAGACGCAATTGTTTGAGCTTCGCACAACTCGCGTGGTCTTTTGGTCCTAAAACATCTGAGGATTTTGGTATGGCTAAACATTGTGGTGCACATACAGTCTCTCACATGTATTGCAAGATGGCCGGCTGGTGACGACCTCAAGGCTAAGGCGTGTTCTGGTAAGCGGTCATTGATGCATCAATGCGTCAATGACCGCTTACGAAAAACCTCGAGGCATCTAGCATTGAGCTCTACCCGTTATCCTTGCAATCAAAGCCAATCAAAGCTCGGCGTCGTTCTGGTGTCACCGGAACTCCTCCCCAAGAAACAGCCGACTTGCTCTCCTTATTGACCCCCTTCGCAACCAGCGTCGGCCTTGCGATCGGGCGCGTGCGCTCGTCGACGTTACGAAGGACTATAGCCACCTCTTTTCGACCTGTGGCGCATTTAGGGCAGTAAATATTTAGTAAAAAGGTAGTAACGGTAAGAAAAATGTAGTAACGGCTGCATTTCCTAACTTTTCACTACGTATTGCGCGTTTTTTTATTATTTTTTTATTTGTTTGGCGGATTTGCTTTTGCAGACGGCATCTGCTTCCGTATAGGTAATAAATAGCTAGTCTAAGATAGTGACGGTCAAAAATGAGTTCGAACCGCTGCAGTTACTAGCTATTTATTAGCTTTTTTGTGAGTGTAGGCTTAATTGGCGTAACCTATTTATGCTTCGCGACTGAGAAAATCATTTGTCCGGTCTTCAAGGGCAGTCGGAGCACTGAAGTGGGCGGCCCCGTTTCTCAGCCTCCCTCCCACTACGCTCATTGATTCGTATCATTCTGAGTGCGTGTGACGGCGTTCATCTCCCCTATCAGTTCAAGTAGGTTGATCAAGTGTTGTTCTAGTGTGCATCAAACCAGCCCCTGCGGAGTATTTCTTCTAAGGTCTCATACGACGTCCCCCTAAGAAGCACTCTATTCTGAAGCGAAGAAAAATGGAGTCGGAGGAAATTCCTGGAAGTTATAGCTTTGTGAGGGCGCCTAATGCCATTTTAACGGCGCTTTAAGCTATTTTTGTTTCCTGTTAACAAATTAAAAAGTTGAGTTAGGAGCTCAGTTGGTAGAGCGCTCCACTGGATATGGGAAAGGTGCCTGGTTCAATACCAGGAGCAGGCGAATTTTGTTTGATATACACCTATATACACATTAATGTATAAATCACAGGACCTTGTTTCAAACCATATTGATGCCTTTCACTTATTCTCTACACCACCATTTATTAAATGATCATGTCACTGCGAGAATTGGGGTGCTCAGACAGTAAAAATATAAACCGCGCTTCATTGCGCTGATGTGCATAGTGTATGATCTATGCAAAAGTCGATATTCTCAGTTGAGCTGGAATTGTTATTAGGGCTTTTCAATCGATAATTAAAACGTTTCAGACACTGAAAGAGGGTTGAAATACGTAATGGGAGTATTATTTATAAAGTCCGATGTCAAACAAGGCCTATCTGATGTCCGACTAATCGTCTGCCGCTATTTGTTATGTCACTGGTTGCCTTATATGCTCTCGACAAAATGCTATATTAGTTATGTTATTGAAAGGCGTGTTTTTTGTTATTTATTTGGTTACACGTAATGATATGTTTTGTGTCGACATCGTAGGTACATGTACCAAATAAAGCACAATAACCTAGGTCAATGCCTCGGGTACAAGAAAAGGCTTGTTGTGAATTCTCTAATTCGAAACATTAAAAATGTTATGCGAGGTGCGATCGAAAGGTTTTGAGGTGAATTATGTAACGTGAAATCAGAAAAGTGTAAATTGGTGCGCGCGGAGCAGTTGAATGCCGGGACTTTCGACTGTCATTGTGCGGAAGCCACACCGCCTAGACAACTTTCAGCCTGGGCGTCACGTGACATGACGTCGCGTCCCGGAGGCATGCAGGGGCGCTGATTGGGTGCGAGTGCCGCGTCAGCCTTCGCTAGGGACTATGATAGGAAACGAGTCACATACCAATGCTGACGCGGCACTCGCATTCATTCAGCGCCCTTCCAGTCCTCCGAGACGTGAAGTCATGTCACGTGACGCGCATGCTTTGCAAGTTGCCTAGGAGGTATTGACAGAAGGGCGTTGTTCGGTGAACATTTGCAGCTGCTTTTCTGACCGGGTGCACGATGACAATGTCGATTTCAGCGTCGACTGCAAACCAGTGCTAGTGCGATCATCGAGTTTATGTCGAACTCGGCAAACCTGGAGCGGTTACCTTTGTAATGATCCATCGTTTCAATGCCCCCCCCCCCATAAAAAAATAAATAAATAAATAAAATAAATAAATAAAAACAAAATAAAACAACAATTTGTGCGACGTGTTTTAAGTGGCACTGGCGCCTCGGGAATGGCGCAACAACATCACCGGAAAACGAAGATAGTTAGGGCGACCTTCCCCGACCTTATTTCTTCTTCCTTGTCAAACAACAAAAAGCTGAGGATCTTAGGGATCTATTTGTGAGACGGTGCACTCGAGCATCAAAAGGTCTACGCAACCGTGGGGTTTAATGATAAAAAAACAACACCATCATCTTCCTCTCTCAAAAGTCTTCCGCAGAATCTTGAGATTCAATCGCTGCGCCAGGTATTTTTGAATACATGATCGCAGACTGCCTCCATCCGGAATTCCTCTTATATATCGGCCGGTGTCCTTGCTGATGACCCATGGTTTAAATGTCTGTAGATGGACTAGATCTCCGACTGTCCGCTGGCGCGAGCCATCTCTCTTTTTATACGGCTTAGACGAAGACACAAAGGCGACTGCTCGTGGTGTAACTTGCACTTCTGGAACAACTGTGTCATCTGCTAGGTTTCTATTTTCCAGACGTAAGAACTGCACAAAACTGTCCTCAAATATTTGCTGTGAAATGTCCTGGTAAATAACCGGAATGGTTACCGCTTCGATTAAGCAGCCGCTATAGTTATATTGACTCGTGAGAAGGACCTCCACTACATTGCTATGTTTAAGTTCTTTGCTGGTAGTGCTGCCATACGTGTTCAGTTTAAGCTTCGTCAGACATGCATTCTGAATTTTCGTTTTCTTCAACATTTTTGTTTGGTCGGTCTTGTCATAGGTTCGTTTCTTCTGCTAAATAGTTAGTCTGAATCTATGTTTCCTTATATGGTTAGTGACCTCGATACATTTCCGTTTGTTCCTCTCTTTTCTTCTTTTACTGGCTCGTGTCTTTTGTTTTGTCACCTCGCGGCGTTACATGTTTATAAAAGCAGAAGCAAAAACAACCTGCTTCACATTCTACCGCTGAACCGGTTATGACCTGCTTGTTGGTCAGCATGGACACCGTAGTCGTCATTGGCGTCGTTTGCACGCAACAGTCGTCGAGTGGCGTGTTGTTCACATCTGTAGATCCAGTCGGTACGAGTCTGTGTTTCCTCTGTTGTTCCGGGTGTTTTTTTGTGACCAGAGGACGGGTGGCATAGTTGTTGGACAGAAGGGTGACCGTTCTGACTTCGTCATCTCTGGTGCGGGCGGCCACGTGAAGTTCACTTGGTCTCACAAGGTACTGCCTAAAGGAGCTTGTGTCTCATGCATTACGTTGTTTCAATAAGTGCTGGTTTCCTTCCTCGACTTTCACCGGGTTTGTCACCCGCTGATTGACTAGTTGAGCTTTAAACTTCAGCATTGACAGTTGCCCCATGATGCGGTCGTTCAGTTCTATGACGTAAGTGAATTATTCTTCAATTTCTCCATTGGGTATCAATGGGTCGATGGTATCGTCGAGGTACTTCAGTTGACATTTGTATTTTTTAACCTCTCGATAATTTCCTTAAGTTGTCGGCCTGTCGTTGTTCCCGGCAAGGCATTCTCAAAATGATCAAAGAGAGTCGCTACCTTGGCGCGTTATGCAGATCTCTGTTGCAGAAGGTGTTTGATGTCGACATTACTAACGGTGATATTTTCTTCGCCGTCCATTGCACTAGTGAAAATGTTGTTCATCTTGCCGGTCGATCGTTGTTAAGTTGGCTGTGGTGAGCTTTCTTTGATGCGTCCAGTCAGGTTCTCACCGTTTAGTTGAGCCATCTCCCGGGTTTCGGCACCATGTTGCAAGAACGGCTGACTAATTGTTAGTAGATGAGGTCAACAACGGCAACGGAGCAAAGCACGTGACTACGTTGTTTTGTGCCCACCTCCCACGGTCAGTGTTAGCAAGACGGGGATATCTGTTCTTTTTTTTTCCATTTCGAACTTGACTGCGTACGTCCTGTGCTCCGTTTTGTACAAAAGGGAGTTTTAGTATTGCGTATCGAAGCAAACGCAAGTGCTGTGCGTTTGCGTTAGCGTTGCGCGCTCTGGCCTGCGCATGCGCGTCGTCGCCATTCGCCATTCCAAAACGCAGTTCGAAGCTCCGCGCACGCTCAGTGGGGAACACGGAACGCTATCTAAACGCCCAGTGCTTGTGATTCCACCGTATACGCAATACTAAAACTCACTAAAGTCCCAGTGCAGCCAACGCTGCGATACGGCGGAGCTGATTAACAAGTGCCACTGGACCTTTTCCACATACCGACGGCACCAGGCGGTGGCTGCATGAACTAAAAATCGAGGAGGTGACCTACCTGCGCTACCGATCGATAATGGGAGCTACGCTACCAGCTTCTTTGCTCTGTGAGCTGCGGCACGCGCCCAACGCGACTTCAAAAAGGGGCATCCGCGGCGTCCACCCAAACGTCGTGTTTTTCTTCCCGTCACCTTTCTTTTTTTGTGTAACGCTATTAATATATATGCTGCAATCACCTGTTCTACTGGCTGATCCACAGCCTCCTTCCGAATTTCCTCGATTTTTCGTGCCCTCTTCCGCCGCTTGGCATCGGGCGCTCGCGCGTGAGCAGAACGCTTCTCGGAAAATGTCCATTGTGCATTGTCATGGTGTTCGTCGTCTTGAAGCGCTAGTCATTACCGGCTAAACCAATCGGTCACAAAAACAAAAAAATTGCAGTGGCTTAGCTTGGCTATGCCAGGATATACGTAGCGTGAGCTAAGGTTACTGCTGCTTCAATGACACACACATGGTATACGCATTATGTGACACATGTATATTTATTTATTTTTGCTCAACGTCTAGTTGCTTCTCTATTGCCACAAAGACGGCTCGGTTGTCAGTGTAGTAAGACGCTGACGACGGATCTGAACGAAGGGAATCCGTGGCGAAAGTAAACGTTCGGCCACGTCGTTTAGAACCGGTAGACCTGGTGACATGGGTGGGTAACAATACCCATTGGTAACGCTAAAGAGTGGAATCTTCTGCTTAACGAGAAAGTTCTTGCACGTTGTACAAACCCGCGCCACGGTTTCACCCCACTCAGGCGGCGCCGCTAAACTCAACGTTTCACGCATGGCACTACTTACCGGCGTCAAGTCTTTCATGTGCCACAGTCTTTCAGACAGGTCGCACACATATCCAAACGGATTGTTTACGAAGTCCGTCTCGAAGGTCCGAGTCGCACTGGCGCTTGTTCACTGCGCAGTCAATCGGCGAGCCTTGACGTCATCGACGGCGTCTTGTTGTTGCTGCTGCTGAGATGGTCGGGCACGTCGATCAGCCTCCTAGCGACGCCGCTTTGTTAGACGTTCCTCACTTTGCTCCGGTGTCTCCGCACCATGTTTAGCCTTTTTCCGTTCCGTCTTCCTACGCTCAACCGCTAATTGCCGGGCAACTACTTCGAGATTCGAGTTAAGCTTCTCCGCTCTTCTGCGCCGCTGAGGAGCAATTTCGCTCACCTTCTTCATGGCTATAAGTCTGTTTCTCTCGGCGAGGGGAGCGTTCACGAGACGCGACCACAAAAGAAGCGCTTCCTATAGACCAGTGTCCGCGCCAATTCCAGGGCGCCACCATGTTTATCTACGCTCGCGCCACCACGCGGAAAGAACTGGCAGGCAGGGAGGGGGCTGCGTTGGCGGCGTTGCTTTGGGGAGCTGGATGCGGCAGGCTGTCCGAATGCACCGACACATCGTGAAAGATGTCTTCACCAGAAGCCTCCGCGGCCCGTTCTTCAGCAGGGAAGATGCCGTGAACATTCGAGAACCCATCTCAATCAAGAAAACAAGGGAAAACCTTTCTTGTCTTAGATGTTCTCGGTATCTGCTGACCCTTGACATCCGCGTTTCAGTGCGGGTTCATTGCGAAGTAAATATTTCGCTACCGCTTTCTTGTAGCTTTCAAATGCTTGATTGTTGGCTTCTTGTATTGGGGAGGAGGAGCGACCGTGACGCCCCAAGCGGTTAGCTTTAGAACTACACGGATGGGGACAACAAATACAATGACTCAGAGCTCGGCCGACATAACCGAACGCGGCGTCAGCGTTCGGCTGGAGTTCGTTTTCTCCGGTGAGGGGGGAGGGGCTCTTTGTTTTCACTCGGGCCTGCATGAACAATGCAGCATGCACGGTCCCAGCTCAGCACAAAAGCTCAAGTGGGTCAAGCTCGCATTCTCTGGGGACAGATCCGGCACTTAACATCGCTTCGTCGATTGTTAGTATTTTTACATAAAACGGTGCCCCGCGCTCTATTGTAGAAGATGGCATGGACATGCCCATAAGGCCTCTGGGCATGTGCACAGGCCTTGCGTTGAGTAAACACCGAGTATGGGGACAACAAACGGGTCAGAGCGCCCCCTATAGTTCGATCTCCTGCCCAATACGACATTACATTCGTGGCACGTTTGAGACCGATTTTCGCGATCTACTTGCCTTTCTGCGGCAGCGCAGCTCTGCCGAGCCGAAATAAGTGACCGAAACCGAAACGAAGGTACCATTCGTAGCTAGCGTACGTACACGACGTAAACGACCTGCCGACTGATCACGGAGAAGTGACCACCTCTGTTGTATCCATCACGCACGCCAAACGTACGCATAGAAAAAATAGTTGCTACACTGGCACTCACTCTTGAGTTGTTGCTCGAAGTGAAGTTTTTCTTCCGAGTGCAGCTGTCCATTCTTGCCGAGAAGCTGCATGGGACGGAAACTTGTGGAAGCCGTAGACGTCGCATCCGCACTCGCTTCTTAGGCAATTGCGTGACGGGCAGTGGGTGTCCAAAAAAACCCTGCGTTTCCTCTGGTTGTTCGTAACAACCAACAACGGCACAGTGCCGTCCGGACGAATTGCTCTGATACATTACACGGCGGTAAGGAAACAAGACCGACGCCGGCAACGTGCTAGTACTGGGAAAGGTCGCTGTCTATCGCCCTCCCCCACACACACACGCTGCGAGCGTCTGGGTTCGAAACTATTAATTGCCAGTTCTAAAGGATGGTACTTATTTGAAGTGGGAGCTGGAATTCTACGATGTACCAGGAGACACTTACTATCGGGTAACGAAGCAGGGTGCCTGTTGGGGGGGGGGGGAGTCTAGGAACGCTACTGATTAATATTGTGACAGGCGATCAGTTATGATAACAGACGAAACTTCGACTCGATTTGTTCAGAAGTTCGCGGTGATATTTTATTAGCCCTCGTTACAGCACACCAAAGATCAGAGGCAGTGAAATTCACATCATGCAGGCTCGTGCGTCATAGTCAAATGAGCGCAGTCGACGACGAGGTGTAATGAGCTACTAAGCTTCACAAGGAAAATGCGCGTGAGAAAGAGTTTTGAGGCAGTCCAAAACACCGATCCAGCAGACGCACGTACACCGATCCAGCAGACGCACGTACGTACGTTTACTCCGGACTTCATGAACCCGACGGCGCAAGATCAAAGCGATCAAAGAGCACCGTCGCCATCGCCACCCGGTTTTCTCTGCACTTTGCGCGACAACGGCACTGCAACGAAGGGCAGTCGCCTCGGCGTGAACAATCCGCGAAATAGATTAATTTCCCACTCTTGAAGCCATTCCAAATGATACATGAAAATACCTCGGCGCTGTAGAACATCTGACGGCACAACGGTGCCGAGCGCCTGCTCGGCATCGTCGTTGCTCGTAGAGGCCTGCTTATTTGTAGTTGAGACGACGATTCCACATATTTCGTGCCACTCGTGGTGCTTGCATTCGTGGTGCTTCGAAGGACAGGGAAATCTTCTCACGAGGACTTTGAAGACACGCAACACCGGAGCCACCAAAGCAATCGTACAAACCGTCGCCATGTTTGCTTTTTCTTCGTCACTCGCGGCGCGGTCAACTCGTCGCGAGATGTTTTCTGGCTCGGCTAGATGAAAACCAACAGCGGCAAAGTGGCGTATGGACAAACGGCTCTCACATTACGGGCACTATACTCACATACCGCGGTAAACAGGACCGATGCCGGCGAAACGTCAGTCGGCACACCAGCAAAGAAGCCTACGACGGGAAGCAGCTGTGCGGGCCGACGCAGCCCCCTCCGCGCGAGCGTTGGGTTCGAGATTATTGTTCGCTTTTGCTCCTTGCGGTCGAGGCTAAAAATAGCACTTCCGGACAAAGGTCTATACGCCTCGCAAGTGGGCTCATTTTCGTCTTCTGCGCATGAGAAAGGAAGTAGCGGTGACGTCAGAACGCCGAGCCCTGATTGGCTGATCGCGGTCCCCTATCTGAGCGTCGTCTGCTCCTTTGCAACTACGTCTGCTCGCAACGTCGTCTGCACGGTGGTCGTCTGCGTCTGTCTTACCTTTCCTGCGACTTTCGGAAGTGCAGGTCTTTACGAGCGAGCTCGACTTCGCCTTTCAGAGAAGGCAGACGAAATAACTCGAGCGGTTCGTTGTTTTTGTCGAACAACTAGCAGACGCGCATCAAGGAGGGAAGTCATAGTACTCACTGGCGAGGTGTCCCCAGACGCCGAGGTTTGTTTGCTAAGAACCGAGAGTGAGCGTGTTAGTGTCTGCAAGTTCCCTCCCAAATACTTTTTCCCCCTTTCGTGTGCGGCAAGACTCCTCACTCTTTAACGGCGTCGGCGGGTTGGCGCAGTTAACGTCGTCTGCTTTACGTCTCCTAGTCAAAGCGATGGCTCCTTTACCTTTCCTGCGTCTGTCGGATATTCACCGCTTTTTCACCGGCGAGAGTCACCGTTGCCTCGGAAAACAAGGAGATGACAAGAGGAAGAGATTGACCTCTTAATCTAAAATTGAGGTCAGTGATCACAGTATAATACGGGAAGGGTTCACAAGGGTCGCGCGGACACATTCCATTCAGCACGCCAGCCGGTCGCGGGCAGACGGTCACCGAGTCGGAGTGGCTGCTAGGCCTATCTGCCGAGTTCGCTTGGTCGGTGTCGGTGGAATTGTGGCCGTTGGAGCTTTTCCCGGGTGTTTGTGGATCCAGCGTTCTTGTTCGTCGTGGTCTGGTTCAAGTACTTTTTACTTTTTTCTTGCTGCTTGAAGTCGGGACGCGAGAGAAGCGCATGTAGAAAAATAAACGTCCGTTGGTCGTCGCGACCGCGCCGCTGTCGGCCATGCTGATTTGATCGTAACAAGTGCGTAACTTCGGAGCTGTCGTAGGATTTTGTCGTAACCTGCGCAAAACTTACGAAAAGTTCGGTTCGTGAACACGAATTTATTTTTAAGCTTTGTCTAACGCATATTTTTGGCGTAAGATAGTTTCGTGAATCTGGCCTCTCCACTTGCAAAAGTCGCAGGAAAGGCAAGACAGAAGCAGACGACGTTGCAAAGGAGCAGACGACGCTCAGATAGGGGACCGCGATCAGCCAATCAGGGCTCGGCGTTCTGACGTCACCGCTACTCCTGCGCGAGAAGCAGACGAACTTGCCCTCCGCATAGCGTCCGCGAGACGCTACCATTTAATGGTGACGTGAAGCGGCGTCCTGGCGTTCCATCATGTACACTCCAGGGGCGTAAACTATACTTCGTTTCAGCTTGGGTCCAGACGCAGCCGATGCTACGAGCGCGAGCTCCGGGCTTTCAGCGTCCCTGCCAAGCACGCGCGCTCGTGCAGTGGAGGCACTGTTCAGAGCCACATGCTCGCGCTTGTAGCATCGGCTGCGTCTGGACCCAAGCTGAAACGAAGTATAGCGCCTGTGTAGCTTCCCTCGGCGTCTGCTCGCGTCTGTCGCGGCTATGGCCTCAATCCTCTGGAACGCAAAGACCGGTGAGGCGCGGGCAGTGGCGGCGGAGCCCGCGGTGGCGGCGGCTCCGGCGCGCCAGCTGTGCGCCGTGTGACGTCACTGCTCCTCGCGCTTGCGCAGCACGGAGCACGGCTCATTATGCGAGCCACGCGAAACTCATCAACCTCGGCCAGTGTAGCTCACGC
>JAZHYW010041079.1:0-20769 GCA_037355805.1 Ixodes ricinus | reverse complement strand
GCAACCCAATTACCGGCTTTGCCTCCTGTCGCCCCCTTGTTGTACCGCATTGCCCTGCTTCTCGGGTCCCGTCATTTGAGAAAGAGGAATTCGCACGAACCGTCTGTGCCCTTCTGCAATGTCTTACGAAAAATCTGTGTTAAATGCATATTCAGGAAAGTTCCTTTTGAATTTTTTAAAATATTTTTTTTGTATTATAACGACAAAGTAACAACATTACTTTAGCGAAGTAAATGTAACTAACAATTCACTCTTTAAATTTGGTAACTGTAACTGTAGCAGGGTTACTTTTTTCCCTGAGTAACTTTAACTTTAACACTCTTACATTTCAGCAGTAACGCGCCCATGACTGTTTTTTATTCTCTTTTCAAAGACGACCATTAAAACAGGAAACAAGCTGAAATAAAAAAGGGCATCGCCAGTGAAGGTTTACCATCGAAGGACGACAGCGTCCACCGGTGGTAAACTTTTCTCAAATTTCCAAGTATGCATTGTTATAACTTTCTACAGGAACTGAGCTGCGCCGAGAATTTCACATGAATGCGTCCACGATTAAGATGTATTTTTGTTGAAAATGTCAGCTTTCTACGTGCAGGTGCCCGATTATCCAGCGCATCTTGCATCGACACCGTATATCGATGCCGCCGTATAGCTACTACTATTGAATCAGATTGTGTCAACATCTCATTGCTTCGTGACAGGAATTTTGAATGAATGTACGGACACGCGGTATAGATAGTGATAATAAACCTTCTGTAAACAGTAAAATCTTAATAATTTTTTTTCAATTTTAATGTTTCCCTCCCCCCTCCCCCTTCTCCTTATTTCGACTGCTAGCCCCCCATGGAAAATACACTCCCGGGGTCGCTGGCGTGAACCTATACTCTGTGTTTAATTCTACATAGTTTTCCCGTGACGTCATTCTGGCCATCATGCCCCGATACTAAGCGTCCCCATTAATACAGTAGGAGGTATGTTGTCATGCGCTTATACGACGGTTTCAGGAAGTTCGGCGAACGTGCAAGGGACGCCCTTTCTCGGCCATTTCGGCACCGTTGCAGAAAACACAACAGGGTGTTCATTATTTACGTTCTAAAATCCTGGAGACTGGGGACAGAGAAAAACGGGACGACGCGTGTCTCTACACACAACTAAAAGTTAATTTCATAACCAAGTCTGTAGTGATGTACCCGTGCTCTGCCGTTGGTTCTGCGAACTAGTGATGCTGGTGGTGTGAATATTTTTATTTCATGTATAAAAATGTATAATGTGTTTTTGTGTTTAAAATAAACGTTTCAAATGGTCAGTCTTTTTTAGCTGTTTTGGTGCTATTTTTCTGGATCAACATTTGGCTATTTTTTGGCTATATCTCGTAGAGATTTGGCGGGTCAAAGTACAAACACCTGTCAACCCTGCCTACAATAGTTCGTCCCCCAAAAAATATATTGTTCAATTTCGTTCGGGCGGACAAAGTGGCTAACCTCATATCTTAGTATGTCTTTGGCTTCTGAAAGGCGAAGCATTTGTAACAAACGTTTTAGCTTCTGGTTTGGTCCCGAACATTGAATGTTGGTTCGGCCTGACAAAGTGAGTCACCTCTTATCTTAGCATGTCTTTCGCTTCTCAAGGTCGAAAAATTTGTAACAGACGTTTTAGCTTCTGGGTCCGTCCCGAACGGTGAATGGGGAGGCCATATAAAAGCGACTATTTTTCAACTCAGACTACATTCAAAAGGATGGAGGTGATCGCAACAGAGAGAGGTGGAGCCATGCAGCTGCACGAGGGGTATTCGTACACATGCAGCAGAAAGAATTCCGATACTTCTTTGGTTTTCTCGAAGAGGTGTATGCAAGGCAAAGTAAGAACTGATTTGGCTGCCAGTCGGATTATTGCTCCTTCAAGCCAGCAACTTAGATCAACCTGCTGAAGAGTCGTAATATGATGAAAGGAAAAGCGGATGAGTATTGTAAGATTAGTTTTTCTAACCATTGGTTTATGTGACAGAGGGAAGTCGGGAAACTCCTCATCAGGGAATGTGGGCAGTTGTTGAAATTTACAATTTACTATCGTCCCCTGCCCGATCGATGTGACCAGTTGCCCGCATGACGAGTCATCCTGTGACGAATGTTCCTATGTGAAGAATCGTCCTGTGACCAATCGTCCTGTGACGAGTGCGCATGTGACGTATCGTCCTCATCCCCATTACCCAACCCCAATGTGCCTTCGGCGTCCTCACTGTAGATGATGCATTTTTCCAGGCCAGTTCCCATGCTAACCCGGGTGTTTAACGTGTATCACGCACTTTAAAGACCCAGAGAGTCGTACCCGCGTGCTTTAAAGGGATGCTGAACAAAAATTTGGATTTCACAAAATAATGCCGCAGAAGGGTTAAACGGAACGCTGCAAATTCCAAAACATCACTTATGCATCGATATCTCGAGCGGATGGCCGTACTTTATTTAAAAGGGTGCGATCGAGCGAGGAATGTGACGTCACGATCCTCCTGGAATAGGTGAGAATGAGGAAAGCCGCCTCGTTTCTCTCTTTCTCGCTTCGGTTCACCTGCTCAAAGGAACAAAGCGAAAGGAGAGCCAATGAGAATCGTGATGTGAGATGTCTCATCGGCATTGTTCGATCATGCGCTTCTTTTACAAAAAAAATGCGAGCATCTGTTAGGTATATCGCTGTATTCATGATGTTTTGTTGTTTTGCAACGTCCCGCCTATTGCTCCAGCCTTGTTTTGTGAGCTCAAAGTTCGATTAACCATCCCTGTAACAGCATGCCGGTAGGATTATTACTTATAATTTTTGTCACATGAACGAAAAAGTATTTCTTTCGCATTGTTCATACCAGACTTGTACGTAATCCGTTACAATAACACAATTACTTAAAATCCCTTACATTTATCAGTATTTTTGTAAGAGAATAATTACATATTACAAATAAGTAATTTCCTTACTTATTTACTTAAGGGAATTATTGTAATTCGTTATATTTTCGTCATCATTCACGGAAAAAGAAATCGAGAATATAAAACGTGAACAACCAAAAAATAGTTTCTAATCTTTTTTCTTAAGGGTAAGCTTTACCAGAGTTACAATGTCAAGTGGCTGTCTTCAGATGCTGAAAACATTTCTTCACGTCACCTAAAGCCTCAATGCTAATCCTTTTTTTTACGTGGCTTTGTTGTTTCCAAGTTTTAACTGGTCAGATTGCTCGACCGCGGCGTAGGGGGAAGCACACTGATACAAAAAACCTAACTCTTGGTGCAAACAATATTAGGCAAACTCCCGAAGTCAAGGTGTTTCCTTCCAACGAGAAAACAAAATAACTGTCAAAGTGCACGCGAGCTGGTGCAGCGGATCTGTGCGTGCCTTTCTTTTTGTCCCTTCGCTCCGTTGCTTTCGAAGAAGCGGAGAGGACACAAAAGGATCGTCGACTGCGCGCCTTCCAAAAGCTCAAAACAATTAGCAATGCCTTCCTCGGTTATAGTGACTACGACAGTTTGCATAATGTGACAACAGGAAGGGACGCTCCTTTTTCCGCTGAATGAACTTCGACACAGAAATCGACTGAAAAGGATGTGGCATTAACTGGCATGCTGCTCAAAATAGATTACAACACTTAACATCTTTCGGACATAGGAATGTTTATTCAATTTTGAGCTGCTGATCATCTAATTTTCAAAATGCTCCAGGTTGCCTACATCCCTTTCACCCTTTTCGAGCCTCATGTGTTCATTTTTATCTATTTTTTATTAATTTTTTTACGATAACAAGACACGTTGTCGGTAATATATAGCAACTTTAAGACATGGTGGTATACCGCGGTGTGAGAATCGCGCATTCTGGCAGTGAAATGCCCGTTACCGAAAATAAGTAACGAAATACGGCCTGCAAGTTCGTCTGCTCTTTGCGCACCTCGTGCCTTTGTTTACCTCCCAACGTCCCCACGTGATTTTGTTTAGCTCCGACCTCGAGTAATGATGGCGCGCGCTTGGCTGCCTCGTCGTCGCGCCTTCCGTACGCCTTCTCTATGTTGCCCTTTGATTGGCGCGCTCCTCCTTGCGTTCCAATCAACGAAAGACGCATTTTGGAACACGTGCTCGCCGTATAGCGTGACTCGTTAGCTTGGGAAAAGGCTAACGCCTTACATAACTCCGTTACCACTTTGCAGATGTAACGAAACACCGCTGTCGTTACTTGACATGACTAATGGATGTTTATTTTACGTAAGTTTGTCGTTTCTTTTTGTTTCACTGTTAGTATAGAACAGCTGTTTAAAATAAACCGCCTCTGTGAATGTCGCAACAATACACTTGATCAGAGATCCCTCTGATCAAGTGTATTGTTGCGATTTATTTATTATTTGTTATTTGTTTATTTTTGGTACTCTGCAGCGCCGAAAATTACAGCGGAGGAGTGGGGTACAGATCACATTTATACGTTGGAAACTCACACAAACAGCACAAGCCACCAACCGACAATATGAATGAACAATTCAAAACAACACACAAGAATAAAATTTCAAAATTTCAATAACGCCAAAAGTACTACCAATGAAATTCACGTTGGAATGCTCAAGTCAATAAAATATTCACTGTCGGCAGGATGTGCAATGTATATCCTCGAACATGTGACGCTTCGCGAGCGCGATTCGGAGAATTGAACCTTGCCCATAGCACCTGATTGGGAAGAAGAAACCGCTCTGCAAAGAACGACCTTATGCACGCCACGTAGCGGACGCAAAATAGACCTCGTCATGTAATCAAAGCTAATCCGGTAAAATAAGTGTTCTTTTATTTCTTCGCAAACCAACGTCGCATTTCCAATTAACGACACGTCAGCACCGGGCCACAGCTGACGTACACTTGTTTTGGTTCAAAGCGTGGGCACGCCAACGATTTCTCTGCTATTGACAGAACGAGGATATATTTGTTCTGAAGAAACGGATGTGACCAGCTGGAGTAGTTAGCGAAGCTGAAGCAAAATCCTTCGAGCGGCGGCAGACTGTTGCCTTCAGAACGGATGTTTCTTACCAGCGAGACGGCTCCACAGGTATACAGTGACGGTGATCTCAAGGACGCTTAGGGGTTCCGCGCAGGGATAATCTCGCGCCTTTCGGGCTCGGTCGTGGGAATGTTAAAAGTGACCTCCAAAGGAGTTGGAAATGACGCCGCTTACAATTGCTTTGTTGGGTTTTCTTTGCCACTTTTACGTAGTGTACAGAATGAAAATGAATTTGTTTTCAAATAATCATTCGGCCATTTTTAATTGAAAGTAATGGGTAACGTAATTTGATAGGAGATACCGTAAAATAATAAGGACATTACTTTACTCGTTAGTCATTTGGGATTCTAACGAGTACGTTAGTATGTTAGTCAAAAACGTAACGGGTTACCAGTAACGTCGTTACTTACACCACGTAAGTTCCAACACTGCTTTCTGTCTCCTAGATGATCGGCTTCAGGATGAAGGTATTTGCTTACAACTTCCAGACGTTGAAGAATTCGGTAAGACTCTTATAGAGCTCCTATTTCTCAAAATTAAAAGTACTGCTGTCGCTTTGGGGGACGCTGCCATTGCCTCACCTTACATTTAGCTGAAGATCACTGAGCCGTGGTACGGCCGACCCGTGCTACACGCGTTTTCGACGCCATTAAGAAATGGTAGGCACGTCATACGTGCGTCTACGTTTCCGTTTTATTCGACAGTATATTTCTGTTTTATGAGGGATCCCTTGATGTTTTTGCTGGTTATATTGCCGCGAGCGCAGCTGACTAAGTAGGCAGCGCGCTCGTGGCCTAACGGTTATCGCGCGTGCCTTCCACGCAGAAAGCCAGAGTTCGATTCCTGGCCGTGGGTACGCATTTTTGTTGACTCTAATGTAATGTTCTGGTAAATTCGAGAACCGTGTTGCTGATTCGAGTTTAAAATGTTCTACACGCCGAACCTTCTACGCCGACTGTTCCAGAAGCCCACGCGTGTACAAAGGGGCTCCGCGTGGCAAGCCAGAGTCAGTTTCGCCTCAGCGTTCGATCCTGCTGCTTCGCCGCTTTCGACGCCCGCGACGCTCTGTTGTTATCTTTCGTTTTCCTTTATTTTTGGGCACAAGTTCTGCCCCATTAAACATTCAGTTTACTCAGTCATTCGCTGACTCATCACTTATCATTCGTGACAATATATACAAAAAGCTTATCCATCATTTTTACCGACGTCTCAACCAAGGAACGGAATTTGTTCAGAGCTAATGAAAGATTGATATAAAAGCATATTTTATAATTTATTTGTTATGTATAATTACTGCTTCTTGCTATATTCATGTACCACCGTTTGACCATATTTGCCGGCTAAAATGTATTGATATAATTTATTCACATACGTTGATTTTATTTGAGATTAAATTATCTGTATTACGACGAAGCTTTGCGCTTTCAACAGGGCAGTTAGTTGTTTCATTTTTCTCAAGAAGCACGCAATGCAGTGCGTCAGGTATTTGTAAGGGCCTCAATCGAAAGGGTGTTCAGCACGACGGCAGACATCTTCGCTTAGAAACGAGGCAAGAAGTCCGTCGAACTTTTGAGAGCCCTGTTGCTCAAGGTCAAATAAGTGTGAGCGCTGTCGAGAATATACGATTCCATAACACTCTTGTGTTTTGTGTGTTACCCTAGGACAATAAGGGAGAAAGGAACGCAGGGAAATTAGCGGAAAACTTGTGGTAACAGTAGCTTACTTTTTGGACAGGTAATTGTAATTGTAATTAGCTACAATTTAGACTTGAATAATTGTAAATGTAATTAATTGTTTTTAGTGACGTGTACAAGTCTGGTTCATACGCTGCGCATAGCAGTTCTCAATAAATTTGGTTATCAAAAAAGAAACGATATTTTGAACGTTTGGAACGTCTACGTTTAAAAAAAAATGGCACGTATTTAATTTATAATGCACCTACACATATTTTAATTCGCTACTTAAAGAAGGAATTTAGTACTTCGCGAGGAGCCGCGCTTATTTCACTAAGATTCTTCAGGTGATTACTAGTATACTGTATTTGCTCGAGTAATAGCCGCGCTGCTTAGTAACAAAGCCTGTGGTCTGCTTTCCCGAGGAGCAAGGCGGTATAGCGCATCATCACGATGGCAGAAAAATGGTAGCGTATTAGGGGACAGATATAACGTCTTCACGCGAAAATACTATCAGCTCAAATCGCATTTTTACGAAGAACCGCTTTCTCGACCTTGTTATTCGCAGCGTCATTTATGCAGAACGCGACGATTGCCTGTATGTGTGTGCTGCAGGAAAGTAGACGCAAGGGCATTGTTCATACGAAATACGGCTTCTTCTTGAGCAAATACGGCATGATCTAAACGGGCTGGGGTGAGGATTGAAGCCAGCATATCTGGGTTCTGTAGCACGAGCTATTCCTTCATGAGCTCCGAACTATGGTGCACTAACAGGCCACCGATTGCACCCCTCCCTTTTTCTGAAAACTGCCGTATCAACATATTTCTGGGATGTAGTGGGTGGGAATACAAAAGTGGACCGCTTATACATTTTCTAGTCATTTCGTTGCCAAATTATCGAAGGCACACATCCAATAATGCGAGCAAAATTTGAACACCAATTTTATTTTGCGAGACAAAGATTTTAAAAGCTAATTTGTAATAAAATGCGCATGCATAGCCAACAACCTACAGTTTTCTAGTACGTACTCTATTATCCTAATCAGTGTTTCTAGAATTTTGAAAAAAAAACACGCAATCTGTGCTAGAAGACCGATTATTTATATTCACGCACCGGGAAGCAAATTAACTTAGTGAGATCTCGGTAAATTCTCACGTTTGCACTCTTTGTTATAAACAATACCACTTTCTGAAAGGCTAGACACCTTCTTCGTGGAAAGCATGAACGGAGAAAGCAAACGCACAGTTCGTCCTTTGTGAACGAAGATATAGCAATATGAGCCATTGCGAAAGGCAAGCTCCTCAGAACACAACGAACTCTGACCAAGAAAAAGAGTTGTTTGACCGTCCACTGCTTTGCCTTGCTGAGTCATCATGTTATCAGGCGAGAACACATATCCTGGGACTGTTCTTATAGCAATCGGTCATGGCAACATAAACATATTACCACGGTATGATCTTATAGTGAAACGTCGGCACTCAAAATGTATGGCAATATACTGTCAATGACAGACTAACGAGTTTTATAATAACGGTAGTCTACTAGTTAACCTGAAATAAATTTTTTGATACCCGGTAAATAGAAGCAAATTGTGACCGCATGCTCGTAGATTTATTTTACTAAATATCTGGTTTAGTTGTGCGCTTTATCCTACTATATTGCGAAGTGTATTTTCACTTATGCGATGACTAAGAGAGGAAGCCCTTAAAGTTTACAAACGCTGCAGAGTGCTGACGTAGACACCGGTGTCCGATTAACTGTTAATTTTGGCGCTTTTTTTAAGGTCGTTGAACGAGAAAAAAAGAAAAAAACTCGCAAGACAAAGTTGAGCGATGCGACGGTAGCAAGTTTGCCGAGCCGACTTTTCCTTGCTTGTAGTGTGAGTATTTGCTTGCAGGGTCGGTATCTTGTTGCTTGCTTTATATTCGGCGATGTTTTGAATAACCGAAACTTATCGTCACTTTCCTCAACCTGATAGGGTCGTCTGCGTCATCATTCGACTCTCATAAGTTCAAGGAACTCGTCCTCATAATTGTAAGAAACGAAGGTGCACTTTGAAATATCGCACGTCACAACAACCTCCATTTAAAACACATATTTCACAAATATTTTATCTGCTACTTTAAGTCATCGATTGTTCCAACTCATTTTAATGAGTTTCTGAATGTTCTAGAAATTATGTATAAACACTGCATACAAGCGAGGGGCCTTGAATATCGAAATCGTCTTTTCTGCGGAACTCAAACTCCTCCACAGCAGGCAGCTGATTTGAAAGGAAACGAAGGAAATCACGAACGGGCACCAAGATAAAACACCTCTTCCTGGGGTGTAAACATAAAACATACAGAACATTTATTTTAAGTTTTTAACACTCTTTACATCAATGATAACACTATTGCGCATGTGTGCCATCGCTAAGATTGTCAGCAAATTTTCAGATCTTTTAGAAGGTTTTGCTTAGTGCGTTGAAAATCTCTAGCCGTCGTAGCCACCACTCGACTCGTTGACTTTTTTTCGCGTCCTTAATTGATATGGCTTTTTGTTCCATCACAATCCAAGCTTACCATCTCTAAACGTTTCACCTTCGCTACGGTGCGTGAAACGTACCTTCGATTGGCGTGTTTAGAGTCCCATACAGCCCATCCATCGAAAGTCGCCCCGAAGTGACAAGAAATGACGTCACGAAAATCCAGAGTGTAATGCTGCGGGGTGTTTTGATCCTTACGGTTGGTCGTAGAAATGTTTACATTGAGTACAGGGGAACGCGAGAGTCGCTATCGGCAAGGCGTCCCAACTCTTGGCCTCCGAAGCATCCGTGGCCTGTCGAGCTGGAGAGCCACCTATAGCAGAACAGACGTCTGCCACGTCCACTATGGCTGTTGTCACACCGCCAGGATTGCGGTGGGCGACAGCATGACACTTCTATGACGTCATCAGGCGTAAACTAAGGAACCACTTTTTAAGGCGGGGTAAATAAACACACTAGTCAGAGACGCTTTCCAAGAAGGACATAACAAATGCCATGCACGGCAGAACGCGCGTACGCTTTAAAAAGAAACTTTAACGTTCTGGCGCGCCACCTACCTTTTCAGAGAGGACATCGAGTGCGTAAACAGCACGGTTTTCCTCCAGCTGTGCTCACTATGGTTTCCTCTTCTTTCTTGTTTTTCGTAGGTTGGGGATCGAAAACAACAGCTGAGTCTTTGACGACGACCAGCAAAGCGTTCGAGTTGCTGTCCGAACCTACGTGATGAGAACGCTCCAAGCGTCTGTTAAAGGACGGAAGCGAAATATAATTCCTCTTGCGGAAAAGAGAGAAAAAAGAGGAATAGCCCGAAAGCGCTTTAGAATCGAATGAGGACTTCCACTTCTTTACTGTAAATGCTTTATGTGCAGAAAAAATGTCACTATTCTGGCAGACCCTGAACACGTCAGCGTGGAGCCAATACGAGCACAGTTAGAACAATGTGGCTCCCAGGACTGCGGCTACAGTTCCTGAAACGCGGCCCCAACTGGTGTGCTGACTGCGTAATAAAAAGTGGTCCTTTGATCTCCATCTGTAAAAACCATAGATGTTTCTTGCTGTCTCCGGCCGCGATTCCAGTGGTGTGACAGCAGCGGTGGTGGCTGTAGCAGACTTCTGTTTTGCTCCAGTTCGCGCGCCGCCTTGACAGTCCACGAAAGCTTGAGCAATCGGGAGTTTGAACTCCGCGACCACAGTGTCACTCGGCTTCGTTCCTACTCGTTGTCAGTGCTTCTAGCCCCAACCGCGGGGATAGGGACATTCCTCAACATGACGCGGAGGAATATCTGGCGTCATTTGCGGCCACTTTGGGACAATCTTTGATGTGCGGGAGAAATAGGACGCTAAAAGCACAATCGAAGACGTTTCGGGTAACATACTCAGCAGGCGGCAGCAGCGCCATAATAGACGAACGGACGGTGATACACAAAGAAATACAAACAATGGCGCTTTCTTTGTGTGTCTCGATCTGTTGTTCTGGTGTTTTTTCGCGGTTGCTGTCCGTAGTAGATCGCCAACTTGGCCAAGCTTCCATCATATCAATATTCCTCAGCGGCTTTTTTTTAATGATTTTGAAATATTTAAAAATGCGGAATTATTTTCAAATAAAAAAACACCAGATTATTGCTGCTTTGTGTAGGAAGATTTTCCGTTCACGACAAGGCATATTTCTTTAACGTCCAGACGCTGTAGAACTTTTCGCCAAGTTTTCGTGTTTTTCGCTAAACAATTTCGAAATATTTGCGTACGAGATATTTACAAAGAAATAATAAAACAATCAAGGGGGACGAATCTATGCATACACAATACTTCCCGAAGGTCAGTAAATCGGACAGACAGGAATATGTCTGAATGTCCGTCCCAGGGAGCACTTTCTAGAAGTCATAAAGGCCTCCTCTGATTCGTATCTTCCCATCGTCATTCATGCCCGCACTGCCCTGAGAGCGCCCCCTTTCATTATCACAGAAGTCCTAGGCACAATCATCAGCAAGCTAGGGCGGCAAATTATTGAAGCTTACAAGGTCAAGAGATCCTTCAACAACGTGGCCATGCCTTCACTTTCGCTTTCGATGGCAGAGCTGGATTTCCTAGTGCCGAAGCTGTCATAACAGTCTCGTCTTCCTTTCTGTTCGTTCGTCTTTTTTGTTGGGCCCCAGACACCGTCAAGCTGCCTTTGGCAGCTTTTTGTATGGGGCACCGTTGGCTATAAGGTCTAAAAATAAAGATAGATAGATAGATTAGATAGATAGATTAGATAGATTAGATTGATTAGATTGATTGATAGATAGATAGATAGATTGATTGATTGATAGATAGATTGATTGATAGATAGATAGATTGATAGATTGATAGATTGATTGTATTTACTTGATCGTCATAGATAGTTAGATAGTGTTCACTTTCATTCCGTGTGATGTATACCAGTAAATGGTGGTACTCTTTGAAATAATGGTGTACGTCTGTGTTCGTCCCCTTTTGTTGCTTTATTCTTTTTTGTATTGTTTACAACGCGCTCTATCGTATTTAACTAAGAGATATTCATTTGGTCTATAATTTTAGGTCGTTCGACAAAGTATTCTAAGCAAATAGCGGTAGTTTTCCGGTAGTCCAGAATGTGCTTCTTATACCACGCACATCTATACAGTGGTCTGCTGACATGTAAGAGCAGAAAAGTGGGAGAGGAGTACTCGCTTCGCACCTCGCAAACGTTGCAACAAAAACAGAAATTGTTCAGCGACTTTTATTTCTAAAGTTCTATAAGGCATGTAATCAGTGTTAGGAAGTACTTTTAAGTACGATGTACTTAAAGTACTACTTCAAATAGGTTTAGGAAACTTATACTTTAGTTGAAGTACATTCTCTGAGTATATACTTGTACCTTACTTAAAGTAGTTCATTCTGGTACTTTCGAAAGAAAGTACAATTCCCGACTTCAAAGTACATTCCCCAAATTTGGTTTTGTTAAATTTGTATCACGAAATGATGCTTTGTCAACTCCGAAGAAATAGCGGCAGGGATATTCTACTGTCACCACAAACGTGAGCAGACGACTCATCGCTCCGTTTGTTCTTGGGGCGGCTTTTCCGTAGCTTTTTGAACTTTCGGTACTTCTCGGTCGGTCAGCGCAAGGGAGGAGGTTTAGAATATTCGGAGAGCAAAATTAATCATAATGTAGCACCTGAGACTGTGCTGCGGAAAAATTAAGCTTTCAAGTCGAAGAAAAAGACAACAGAGGAGAAAGTCACAATGTTTTGAGACATTCTCTTTCGTCTTTTCCTTCGACTGGAAAGTTTCTTAATTTTTTCGCGCCCCAATTTCAGGTGTCACATTATGATTAATTATTACCAGCTCGCTTGCACACTCACTGCTTTTTTTTCATTAAGGAGAGGACACTCCTATAAAAGGATTGCTTGCGGTATCTACGGGGCTGATGTCATGCACTCTCCTAGAAGATTTAACTCCCTTGTCTGCAACAATCTAGTGTAAGCGGCGCCAAATTCAGAAGAGAGACTTCTGCATTTGGCTCCATTCCTGAAAATAATTACTCTGTGGCCACTTGACTTCATCAAATATTCGCCGCTGTTTTCTGAAAATAGGTCATGCATCCCTGATTACCCCTGGGCAATGCATACCAGTTAAAAATCACTATATAGGGGAATGAAAGGGCATCATGAAAGACTGTGTTAAAATACGTCGTAATTTACTTTGAATGTACATTGTATTTGTAGTACTTTACTTCAAGTACTTTGCAGCCAGTGCACTTACTACTTTACTTGAAGTACATCACGTCTTATTTACTTTGTACTTTACTTGAAGTACCTTTAAGATGTACTTTACCCAACACTGCATGTAATGCAGTTTTTCAGGTTTGATCTTTTAAACTTATTTAGAAGTCATTAAGCCGTCGCTTCGGAGAGTGAAGAAAAAGCATTATTTTTAGCAATTTCCCGGTTCATTGAACCCGGATTCTGGTTTCAAAGGTCACGTGGCGTCAATTTCCCAGCGCGTAAATTGAATTGGTGTATAGGTAGCGTGACGTAAAATGTTCTGTTTCATTCTTTGGAGAACTTTGATTGGTATGCCACCAGTCGTAAGATCATGTGATGTCAATTTCCCCGCTAACATTTACGGGGGAACTGGAAAGTGTTTAGATCACGTGGCATCCATTTACCCGCCAAGTTTAGCAGGGAAACGAAATGGTGTATAGGTTAGCTTGTCATCAGGTCACATAACGTCAATGTTTTTCGCTTAATTTAGCGGGGAAACAAAATCGGTGTGTAAGTCTCAGTTACGTCAGGTCCCGTGACATCAAATTTCCCTCTAAATTTAGCGGGGAAAGCGAACTCGTATATAGGTCACGTAATGTCAGGTGACATGATATATCAGGGTAACCCACCGATGTCTATTGTAGTAGGCTGGGTCGCGGACCGAGGCTTGATTTGCTGTGGTTGAGTGGAACCACCTTCAGCCTACACTTCACACCAGCAAATGCATGGGACTCTCTAAAACAAGCGAGAAAAATTGCCGTTTTTTCCATTTCTAAGTTGTTGTCTGCGCTTAAACTTTTTGCTGCTTTTCGGGAAGCATGTAAAATAGCTTCTGCAGGAATGTTAAAACTGAGATCCCTCGCAGTTCTTATAAAAAGTGTTTTGTTATCAAGAGTGCCTCTGCTGGGCAAAAAATGTAGGGCAATTTAATGAGACAAAAGTTTCCTAGATTACCGTGGATTCGGTGGCGGTTTATATAATTTGGGTTTAACAGACGATAAACTTTAATGTTTTGCTACGCGGAGTTTGCTCACTCCCGGAAAGCCACTGTAAAAGTGAAACTATTCCGACATTCATCAACTTCCGTGCTTTACCGATGGCAGTCTTCTTGACGTCAAGTTCCTGTGTTTATTTTACTACAAGAGCAAGCTTGCCAGCTCAGACCTGGGGTGCCCTGGCACGTTTACTGTTTTAATGGGCTTTCGAACACTTGACAAGTACCGATTCGAACTCCAAACACCCGATGTAATGATCGTAGCGCATCATAAAATACTCGCGTTCGAGTACCATGTACAAACTGTATTACTTCTATTTGTGTGTGTTTCTCCCATAGTCTGACGTGTATTGCCTTGTGTCAAGGAACAGCGTTTTTGTACTGGAAGCATTTTTCTCCTGATACCTTTTAACTTTTATGTTTTTCAGAGTGTCAAACTAACGTGCTCCTGTTTAGGAGCTGTTTGGTGAAGGTCTTCGTCAATGTGAAATTGTTGGATTGCTCAATGCTTCTCGCCAAACCGCTGTCTGAAGCCATTGAGCGCCCTCACGGGCTCCGCCACGAAGGCGAAAGCCCCGGAAGAGGATGAAAGCGCATTGTCAACACCTCCGCCAACCTTCAGATCACCCGGGAGCGAGGGAGCGAAATCCGAGTCTCGTAAAAGAAATATCGCTCGTGAGATCGGAATGAAACGCGAATCGTTGCGACAAAATGGTTGAGAAGAAGATGAAACTTAAGCCCTACAAGCCTCAAAAAGTTCAACTACTTACGAATGACCACAAGCGAGTCCGGCTTCAAAGACACCGCCAACTTCAACGCCGGGCCGCAGGTACGCGCTGGGAGTGTAGCCTCATCACAGACGAAAACCTCTTTACGGATCTCAGGCCTATGGACTGCAGCGTGTGGACACCTTAGGAGGCCAGGGCCTGCGCTAAGCGCCGAAAACGTTTGGGAGTCGCTGAAGCAATCTCTGCGTCTAGAGTCGGACCGAATCACGCCGGAAGAGCTGCGGCTCATCGCCGACCCTTTCAAGAAGCGCCCGGGGCTCTGCATCGACGCTGAGGGAGGATACTTCAAAAGCTGCTGACAATGTGTCTACTGAGGCCCGCTGCAGTCGGGGCAATTCCTCCCAGCAACTTGACGTCGCAAGACCGGCAACACGTGCCGCCCGTGTCCACACGCAGCATCCAAATCGCTACGATTTGCCATGACCAGCAACAAATTTGAATTTTCTTACACAATATAGACACAGATGTTATTCGCTATAAACGTGTTTTTATATCTTTAAATGACGTTGGGATTACAAGCTCATCTTTCTGACGCGGCGTATCCCCCCCCCCCCCCACAAAAAAAAAAAAAGACAAAACAATAGATTTATTTCGGATCAGAGCCGAGTCTTTGGTTGTCGTGACGTCACCGCCACAGGTGTGTCACGTGTAAATATCGCCTCCCTGATTGACTGACTGCTGTCGCTTCAAACGTATTCGACTTGTCCCAGTTGCTCGTCCGTTTCAAGGCAGTGCTCAGGCGCTGCTCCGGGACAGTCACACTTCCGTCGCCGAAGCAAGAATGCGGCGTACGTTTACTTCGACAACCATGAACAACCAACTCGCCCAATCTGAAGTTTTTACCTTTAAGTTTCTAGGAAACAGGTGCGCCCCATTGAACGTCTATTTTGAGTTACCACCTGAGTCTGCGTTTTCTCTGTGACAGTGTCACGTAGATTCATGGGGTTACGTGACGTTTCAGTGTCATGAGGGGTCACACGTCACGTGACGTCACCTTGCCACGTGGTGTAGGGGTGTCCTTTGACGTCATAGTGTCGCGTGCCGTCACGGTGCTATGTGACTTCACATAAGAATGTCAAGTCATGGTGTCAACTGATGTTACGTATCCAGCAACGTTATTAGATTAGCTCAGTTACGGAACTGCTCATAGACGCCGCATGCACGAGCAGTACCCCCCTCACTCACCACGACTCGCCTGGCGTCGCTCGAGGCGCCGCCGGACGGCTGCTTTGGTAACTGCAGTGGGTTCTATGGGAATCGGGATACGTACGTTTCGAAGCACGGCGTCTAGATGGGCTTCAGCTGTGCTCTTTGGAACGCACAGTTATGAAACGAAAATCTAGATGGCGCTTCGAACGACGGCAGCCGGATTGAAGTGAGTGAGGGGGGGGAGGGGCCCCTTCCGCGGGAGTTCCACAACTGAGGTAATCTAGTAACGTTGGTATCCAGGTGACATCATAACGTCACACTTTATTGTGACGTTACGGTGTCCCTTTGCGTCCCGCGCGTCACGGGATGTTGTGACGTCATGCTGTCACTGAAGTCAAATAAAAGCTATATTACTATGGATTTGAGCGCCTTTTTAATGACGTCAGTGTCACGTGACACGGTGACGTCATCAGTGCTACGTTCCAGGGTCAAAAATGCCCTAAACCCGCCCCATGAGCGCTCTGAAATTAAAATATAATACATCATCTCTGCGAATCAGGTGAAAATAGAGATAATTTCACCTCCCACACTTGCGCAGGTGCGCTTCCATTTGTCCGGATATACATCTTAGGTAACTAATTTTTTTTAGATCATCTCTGTTTGACTTAGTAAGTTTAAATGAACGGGCTTCCTTTTTTAATCAATAACAATTTAGTAAGAATTAGTAAAAATACAGTCAGTGCGCACGCGAGCTGGTGGAAGTTTTCCTCGGTGACTTTAGCCTGAGACTGAACAGACGTTGAAAACAATTTCGACAGTGACAGGAAAAAGCAGGCAGAATGGATGTCTCAAACTTAGTTAACGATTTTATTTGTTACCCTTCTTACATACACAGCTCCACACGAAGGAACATCTTGTTATTCAAGGGCATCCACAGAACACATATCCACACAAAAACCACAAATATCACCTAATAATAATGCATTTTATTTCCATCAATGATACATCAATGGAGGAGACCATGGAAAAAAGCTGTGTCGAGACAGCTTGACGAGCCCATGGCCCCCTTATTGTCAATGAAATACAACTTGATGATGCAAAAAATGGTACAAGAGCAAACATTGAGAAATTATACAATCAAAATACAAGCACTGTCTGAAAGCACAAACAGTAAGACCATACTTTTATGGTTTCAAATCTAAAAACACACCGCGAAGTTCAGAGAAAGACATTTCTGCAATGTTAAATTTTTTTCCCTCTAGCCAATTTAGTATTTTAGGGAGCGTGTATTTTAACATTTGATACCCATAGTTATTATTACATTTAGATACTTTCCAGCATTCGACGTGTCGAGTAGTGTACGTAGGTATACGGCACTGTAGGGAGGCTAACTCAGAAAAGAAGCTTGAGTGTCTTCTTTGTTCCAACTTAAAAGAGGAAGTGAGCCTATAATTATATAGTTGTTTTATATCAAGTACTTGGAAGCGTTCAAATAGTTGTTGAGTGTGAGAGTGGTAGGAAACATTTGAAATAATTCTCAACATTTTTTTCTGCAACAAATATAGTTTCTCTAGGTTTGTAAACGTGGTAGTGCCCCAAACAAGGTGGCAATAACTTAGACTGGAATAAAACAATGAGTTGTAAATTAATAATTTAACGCTGGTTGGGAGTACAAACTGATGACGATGTGTTAGTCCAATAACACGTGATAATCTTGAAATAACACTATGTACGTGTGTGTCCCATAACATATTTTCTGAAAAGAGAACTCCTAAAGTCTTAAAAGAACTAAGCATTTCTATTGGGCATGAATTCAAAAAAATGTGTTTGTTTAATTCTATTATTTTATTCTTTGGCCGAAAAAGTACTGCTTTTGTTTTATTAGTATTGATCTTCAAGCAGTTACATTGTGCCCAAGCCTCAAGCTGAGTTAAAGCCATGTTAGCCCTGTCTATCAACTCATTTCCGTTTGTACCTGAAAAAAGACACTAGTATCATCTGCATAGATGATGAATTTTGTCACGGAGTTGATATTGATAATGTCATTTATGTAAATGTTGAAAAGGAAAGGTCCAAGTATGCTGCCTTGTGGGACTCCGGCGGTAATATGTTTGATTTCAGAACTATAACCAGCTATATTTACGTACTGTTTACGATGTTTCAAGTATGATTCTATTAGTTTTAAAGGAGTTCCTCGAATACCGTGGTATTCTAATTTTTTAAGAAGAATGTTGTGGTCTAAATAATCAAACGCCTTCGTAAAGTCTATAAATACACCTAGCATTAAGTGCCCCTCTCAAACTCTCGCAAAATGCATTCTTTTTGTTCAAGTAGTGCTTTCTCGGTCGACTTATTTTTTCGGAATCCAAATTGAGAAGAACTCAATAAATCATATTTATCAGAAAAACTTACTAGGCGATAATGCAATAATTTTTCGATGCATTTTGAAAATACCGGTAAAATTGAAATTGGTCGATAATTGCTTATTTTATTTTTATCTCCCTTTTAAAGAGCACAGTTACTTTAGCTATTTCCATATTTTTGGGAAATATACCGCTAGTTAAGCTCAGATTAAAAATGTAAGTTAAGCAAGGGGCTATAATATCTGAAACATATTTGACCGGTTTAATCTGGACATCGTCTGGGTCACAGCTGGTGCTGTTTTTTAACTGTGAAATAATGGAAACTACTTCAGCTTCATTAACAGGATGAAAAAAAATAGAACTACTGTTTCGAGATTTTAAATATTTGCAAGCGTCTTCTGTTGAACTCATATTCACCGGATCTACAAAATAGTCATTGAAGGCATCTGCCAACGAACATTGGGCTAGCCGTGCGCCATTATGAAATATATGGTCAATTTGGCAGTGCGTCTCAGAACGGGCAAGTACCGAGTTTAATATGTTCCATACACGGTCCGTGCGCCCAAAAGTTGCTTTAAAAGAATCAGAGTGGTACCGTGATCTTGCATTTCGTATTTCCTTAGTTAATTGATTACGGTACGACTTGAATATTTTAAGGTTGACTGGGTCTCTTGTTTTGATAAATTTGTCGTATAGGACATTTTTTATATGAATCTTACCTAAGATATCTGGTGTAATCCAAGGCTTACGAATGTTCCGTGATATTTTTAGTTTCTTGTAGGGAAATTTTTGTTGGTAAAGTTTTTTGAAAATAATGATAAAAGTATTATACGCCTCATCGACAGTTTCCTTTTCGTACACTGCACTCCAATCCGTATTTGACAGTGCCCGTCTAAAGCTCTCCAGACTGTCAGGTGTTATATATTGTAACTTAGCAGTTTGTTTCACTTTCGGCCTATCTAATCTGTCAGTGTCTACGGATATGAAAATTGGAAAGTGATCACTAAGATCGCATCTGACCACACCAGCTTTCACATTAATAGAAGCAAAATTTGATATAAATAAGTCGAGTAGTGTTTCGGAGTTTGAGGTAATTCTTGTAGGGCTCGTTATTACATTCATACAGCCATTTAATTCAATAGTATTTTTAGTTCTCTTTGATGGGAATGATCAAATAACATATTTATGTTGAAGTCGCCTCCACATATTAGATTATACCGATTCGTGTTTGTAAACATTAGGAATTGTTCCAGAAACAAACAAAACTCGGAAAAACTACCGTCTGGCGGGCGGTAGAACACTGAGAAGACAGTTCGATTTGCTCGTAAAGAAAGCACTTCGTAATCTTTGGTTGTACAGCAGTATTCCGGGATTGGCTCACAATCGATGCAGTCTTTAATCAGCATTGATACGCCTCCGCCACGAGACCTAGTACGGTTCAAAAGATGAGTGGTGTACATAGGCAATTTGAAAACATTTATGTCATCGGAGTACCACGTCTCCGATAGCATTACTACATCAAAAAAATTATCAAACTGAACAAAAAATCTTCAAGATCTGCTATCTTATTTTTTGCAGATTGCGTATTGAGGTGGAAACATTTCAAAGACGGTTTGTATCCAAGATAATGCTTTATTTCTGACGGAAGAAAACTTTCCATGACTGTGCTGTATTTAAGCTGGCTAACGGTGCTTTCATAAGTTACACAATCAAAGCGAGGTCAGCTTCACTAGTTATTTGAACAACACCAGACTTTTCGACCTTCCTCATGAGAATTTTTCCTTGTGACACCCATAAGTACTTCCAGTTGTTGGCCTTCTTTTTTTCAGTGGCTTTTCCATGCAGCAGTTTGTACTCCGGGCATAGATGTTCATTCACATACACCGGTCCTGAATGCTCGAAACCCAAATCGGACGTTGTCAGCCTGCTTCGTTTCGATGACAAAAGGACCTTATCACGGACGTTGTGGGAGATAAACCGTACAATCACGTTCGGTTTTGCTTTGTCTTTTGTGGGCACACGGTGGATAACATCGATGTCTGTGTTTGCAATTTCTACGCCTATTTTAGTTCCAATGTCAGTCATCATCTCAGCAAGGTTTTCGTGAGAATTGTACGGAAGCCCTTTAATTTCCAGGTTATTTCTGCGACTGTATTGTTTCATCTCCACAACGCTGCGCCTCATGTCTTCCAACTCCTTTGCAAGATTTTGGTTTTCTTTTTTAGTTGTTGTTGCTCGGTTTTCAGTTCCTTTATTTCTCTTGTGACAGTTGTCATCGTTGTCTTAAACTCTTCAAATCCTTTGTTCATGAAGTCCATCGCCATTGACATTCCCGATAGCTCGGTGTTTACTTTAGTGCTCATCACATCCAGTTTTGTCGAAAGTTCCGACAAAATCTTGGCCAATTCTTTTATAGTGGTCATTTTGAGCACTTGCACAAACTGACACCGCGCAATCCAGCAGGCGATCCAGACAAGTATAAGCAAGAGAAAAGGAGCGC
>JAZHYW010041078.1:0-81033 GCA_037355805.1 Ixodes ricinus | reverse complement strand
GTCAGCGGAGTGTCTTTCACCCGATCGTGAAAACGCGCTTCGTGCACCATCTTAGTCGGCTGGAGAATTTCAACAACGGCGCAGCGCACGATGTACGTAGCAAACACGTTGACAGGTTTCGCAGAATAAAGGACTCTCTCGTTGCGTCACCACTTCGCTCAAGTCGTCGAACTCACAAAAGAAAATCAGTTTACGCCGAGCTCTTTATTGAGGCGTCGACTGTAGGCGTGTCAGAAAATGTTCGCAGGAGCTTTAAAAAACAAGCCAGAATTCGAGCACCTCGAACTCAAGACAGCTGCAGATGAAGGGTGAATCGAACGCGACACGAGTCCGAAAGGATCCAAGCTCCTTTCACTTACAATGCATTGTTGTATTCTTTTTTGTTTCTGTTCTGGTTTTTGCGCCTTATTTAAGGCGCAGGAACCAGAACTTCTAAGAGCACTCACGCTGCGGAAAAGTAGTTGAGATAAAGTCGAGAAAATTGTACGTGAGGTACATTAGTTTCTCCATTATTATCTCCGTATTCTTGTTACAGTATTGGGCTAAAGGATCTACACCGCCCAGCTCATCGATCTCGGCAAACATTCATGAAATTCATCTTCGAACTTTAATTTCGCATAATGAACATAGTTTGGAACTGGAAAATAGTGTATGTATTTGCAGTACTACTTTTTGACCTCACTAACAAATTACTGAGGGCCTGGATATAATCATGTCAGGATCATGACAAAGACAAATTACGTCGTTTGCTTGTTCTAAATAACTTAAAGCTGATGTTGGCGACATTTCATACAGTCGAAAGTCTGAGTAGATCGCCGGAAGTCTTTGTGTTCGGAAGTTTCGAAAATCGCGGGATGGTGGAGCAAGCAAAAATGAAATGAAAGTAAGTCCACAACACTCGATCCGTAATGAATTTACACACGTTCTCTTTAAAGAGCTCTTTGTAACAGATCAGCCGACTGGGCTTAATTAAATTTCAATAAAGCTACTAAGAAAAGTCTGAATTGTTTCTGACCCGGAAAAACACTTCTTTTCACCAAAACGTATCTCCACGGGTAAATGAACTACATGAAGTGGAAACTTTTACGGTGAGTATTTACTTGCGTGTACCCGTATATAGTCAAATGCTGATTATGATGATGATGATCAGGAGTTTATTGGCGCAGCAGCAACGACGGCTATAATGCGCCAAGGGTCAAATGCTGATGATACATTCAACACTATTATCATATATTCCAATGCCGTTCTCTTGAGCCCCAGAAGTACATGAAGCTTCGACTGCAGAAAATCGTAACCTCTAAGAACAGCGACGTCGATTCAGAATGTTGCGGTCCTTGTTGATCAATATACAGGGTGTCGCAAAAGAAACTTTACAGGTTGTTTTTTTACCGCAAAATAAGCTAGGCATCGCCGAACGCTCATTCTCCGGCCAAAGGTAGCGCTAGAGGTCACAACCAGATGCCAAAGTTTCAGCCCGATCCGATACCTTATTCAAAAGTTCTAAGCGATTTTCTGAAAAGTTCAATTGGCAAATGGCGGCCGACGGAGTTTTCGAATACTTGGGGCTCTATGGCCCCAGAAACCGAAAACGGGCAAAAATTGGCTCCATTTTCCCATTGAACTTTTCATAAAATCACATTACTTTTGAATAAGGTATCGGATCGGGCTGAAACTTTGGCATCTGGTTTTTACCTCTAGCGCTGCCTTTGGGCGAAGAATGAGCGTTCGGCGATGACTAGTTTATTTTTGCGGTAAAAAAATATTTGTAAATTTTTTTTGTGACATTCTGTAGTTCAAGAACTAACCAGACGTCATGTTATGTTTCTTTTTCCTATAGTACTGAACAGGACAGCTGCACTCAGAAACTGGTTCCTTTATTCTCTTAGCTTGAAGGCGACGGTAAAATCGGCGGAAATAAATTCATCAGTATTTTGAAGAAATAGTAAATGCGATTGAAGATTTTTAGTTACTCAAATTGTTATGCTGCTACGGTGGATTCTGTCTTATAATGCGTTAGCATTAGTGCCCTGGTACATGCGCTGACCTTGGACTGGTTTGGACTGACGGACTAACTAAAGTTTGCCACGTCGCCACGGGATGACGCCACAACCGCACTCGCTCTGGAAACTGGCCAAGAAACACTTTCTGCAAGCGCCGACAGATGGCGGAGGGGGTGCATATTACGAGAGGTAAGGCGATTTGACCCATAGCAACGGAGAACCTAGCAACCGATGATCGCCGGCGACGTTCGAAGTTCGACCCCGCGCAGTGGGGAACTGCGGGTGTATCACTGGTGCGCGTTTTCACCCATCCCGGCCCCCTCCGTCTCACCCTGCTTCGCGGCGACAGTTTCCGGATGGCTCATCACAAACTATTAGCCCACCTTTGCCCACCCGTACACGCCGCTTCGCGGCGCCCCACCGGCGGCCCAGATAGGCCATAGCCCCGTCGTGCCCCACTGCACCTCGTTTGCTTGGTGTTACGTCAAGCCGTCGCTCTCTATCGCAGCACGGACTGACGCTGCGCACCGGCACCAACGAAGCCACGTCACGCAACGGCACCTCCATAAAGATTTGATTTCCAGTGGCCATGTACACACCATTCGAATGGCGCCGTATGTGTCGTATGTTACATCGCAGAGTCCGCTCATGTGCATGTTCTATCCGCCGCAGGTTTGAACACACGTTCAAGGTAAATAACTACGAGCAACGAAATGTCTTCGTAGTTTTCCGCTGATCGCGCGCACGTCCTTCACGCACACGCTAGGTAACTTGATATGCTTGCACCAGGGAGAAGAGGGGTTTCGGGAATCTTCACCCCACGGAAAAGTGCTGAGAGGCTGTATTCACTTAGCTTTGTTGTATAACTGCTGCGCGAAATGCTCACGCATTTCTTTAAAAATCAGCGTGGCGGCAGCAGTTTAGTTTTTTCTGCCGTGGTTTAAAAACTGATATACATATGATATGCAATTTGTGTATTCTTAAAATGTTGGTTTTTAGAATTTTTTGAGAATCAAGTGAGGTTTTAAGAGATACGATCTTTCCAGATACTATGCATAACCATAAACTAAAATATAGGAAAAACTGTTTTTCCGTTTCTTTCTTAATGAAGGCACCGGCATTGGGTTTTCGTTTCGTTTGAAAAGGAAGAGGGGGTCAAAGTAATTTCTATCGATTGCTTGGTTTTCTTTCAATACCACTCTTTATCTACGTCTACATATGGATATAATAGATGGGTTAGTTTGAAGAGATCGAGGTTTTTAAGGAATTTACTGCTATGGCAATGGAACCTTGCGCTGCAATTTCGAAGCATAAACCTCGAAACTGAAATCCTGAGGTGTATCTAGATCGCACGAGCAATTGGTTAAAACTCATTATTGTTACGGCAATGGAAACAAGCACGACGGAGCGGTTAGTAACCAGTAAACATCGATATGCAGAACTATCCCACTTGAGATCGCACGTACGGTCTCGACCTTTACTATATTTATTGCTTCTCTTACTATCTCTATGCACCATTTACTTTTCTGTCAAACATAAATCAGATTAACGTTTACTAGAAATATATGGCACATTCACTTACCTCAAATATTTTTAGGGCAGAGTCAGCTCGCTGGAAAAAAGAAAAAGAAAACAGCTCAGTAATATCTATTGAATCACTTCAAAGAAAGTTTGGGGCAGAAAAGACATGATATTTTTAATTATTCATCAGTACAGTGCGATCACATTCACTTCATTTTTACTATAGTAGGTTACAAGTCAAGAAGGTAGCGGCAAATGCCCCTCAAAGGGAATCATATATCCCTCCGCCACCTCCCCATCCAATAGCGTCCCATCGTTTCCGTGACGTCGTGGCCAACGCGGGAGAGGGTTTTGCCTTGCTTTGAATATTTGCTTTATCTTTCGACCTTGACTTAGCGTTGTGGAAGCCACGAGAGGGAGATTAGAAGTCGTTTTTGTTTCCGATGGAAACAAAACGACTTTGGGGGATTAGCTTCCCCTCCGATGGATACAAAGGCCACTTTCAGGGGCTCGGTTTCCTCTCCGATGAATACAAAGGTCGCTTTCTTAAAAAAAAGGGGGGGGGGGGGGTCGGAGACAAGTTGGCATCACTCTGTAGCCATTATCTATTCATTGAAGCGGAACAAGGGGTGTTTCCAGGGAACTATTCTTTCGACTGCGGATGGATTTCAAACGGTCGCATCACGATTATGGGAGGAGCTTCTCCTACCTTCTTGACTTGTAACCGACTAGTAGGTTACAAGTCAAGAAGGTAGCGGCAAATGTCCCTCAAAGGGAATCATATATCCCTCCGCCACCTCCCCATCCAATAGCGTCCCATTGTTTCCGTGACGTCGTGGCCAACGCGGTAGAGGGGTTTGCCTTGCTTTGGATATTTGCTTTACCTTTTCGACCTTGACTTGGCGCTGTGGAAGCCGCGAGAAGGGAGATTAGAAGTCGTTTTTGTTTCCGATGGTAACAAAAACGACTTTGGGGGATTAGCTTCCTCCTCCGTGGGTACAAAGGCCACTTTCAGGGGCTCGGTTTCCTCTCCGATAAATACAAAGGTCGCCACTTAAAAAAAAAAAGGGGGGGGGGGGGGGGTTCGGAGACAAGTTGGCATCACTCTGTAGCCATTATCTATTCATTGAAGCGGAACAAAGAGTGTTTCCAGGGAACTATTCTTTCGACTGTGGATGGGTTTCAAACGGTCGCATCACGACTATGGGAGGAGCTTCTCCTACCTTCTTGACTTGTAACCGACTATAGAAGTGCGATAAAATAGAACGCAACGGGCACAAATATTGGCATGACGGATGGATCGATGGACGGATACGGACGAACCATTTTATTAGAATGGCAATCTGGGCTAGTTGGTTCATGATAATCTCAGGGCGCCGAAAATACACAAGACAAGAAACAAGAAAGGAGACGACAACAAGGCGCACTCGCAACTAGCGTTTATGGAAAAAACCACCCTTGTATGCTCATGGCAAACAACACAGTCATAATGCACAGTCATAATGCACAGTCATACTACATCCGGTGTAGCCCCCTTCGTAAAAAGTGTGCTCTTGCCGATAGTGACACAGACGCGTCACTAATGCAGTCCTTGCCTTTCTTTATTTCAAAGGCCCGTGCAGTCTCCCTCGATATCCGATCGGCGTATCTGGTCAAAAACCTTGTGTCACTAAATGACGGTGTGCATGAGCAACGCCGCGTGCGTGGCGAGGAAGTCCCGACGGCAGCCCGTGTACGCAGCAGTTCGCGGGCGCTATCATTAAAACATCTCGCCCGTTTGGCCAATGTACGATGATCCCCATGACATGGGGATTTCTTAGTGACGCCCGTGGCACATTCCGTGTACCTGCTGCGGTGCTTCGGTAATGCAGGATCTGCAGACTCACGGGGTTGTTGATTCTGCGATATTAGTCTCGATAGTTTGTTTGGTGCGGAGAACAGCAATAGGCACATCGTACCTATCAGCAACCTTTTAAGATTGTGGGTTAGTGAGTGTACATAGGGGATTACCACCGGCCTCACTGCTGCTCTTTCACGGGCTGCCTCCGTGTGCCTTTAAACTTTTTATTAGGGTGTCCGCTGTCATCCACCAGAACTCTCTGCGGGTAGCCCGCTTTCTGCAATTCTCGCTGCCTGTCTCGTGAAGCTCGCTTGAACAGTGTGTGCACATAGATCTTCTTAGTGACGCACTCGAGACAACTAGATGCAATTCCTCTTTTTACAAGTTTCGAATGGGCCGAGCTGAACGGAAGGATGCCCTTCTTGGATCGTGGCTCATATGTCCAGCATATGTGATTTCCTTTCAAGACTTAGCCTGAGGTCCAAGAACTGCAATTGCCCGTTCACTGGCTCTTCATGCGTGAACGACAACCCATCCCCGCAGGACCTAAATATGTCAAGCACTTCTTCAACCCCGCAGCTCGGTGCGTCAGCGGGTCTGCCAGGTACAAGAAAGTCGTCCACATATCTGAAGATGCGACCACCGCTTCCCGTCGCCCAACCTTCGGCAATCTTCTCTTCCGCACACACTCAAAAATATTGGACAGTATCGGCGCAACACAAGACCCGATGCATATTCCCCTCTTCTGCACATACATCTCTCCTCAAAAGGCACAAACATGCTCTAGGTAAAATGCCAAAAGTTCCAAAAATGATCACCGGAAATGCCGCAAGAGGCTTGGAACGGTAGAACACCGTTCCGTTCAATGCACTCTCTGACAGACTTAAACAGGGGTTTGTGCTCAATCGAGTAAAACAGATCTACAACGTCGATCGAAAAAGCGCTGCGCATTCCGTGTTCTTCATCACTCAGGTAATCGATGATGCAGTCTGAATTTCGCGCCAAAAACGGATCATGCAATTCTAGCGAGGTCAAATACTTGCAAAGGTAGCTGGCAACATGAGCCTGCCATGAACCCTCTCCGTGACAATAGCCCTGAAGGGATATCTGTCTTGTGTGTTTTCGCGGTAAAGAAAATGTCAAGTTGAAGGTTCTTACTGGACTTGGCACTCTTTAGCAGTCCCGTTAGTTCCAATGCACCACACATTTCCATAGCGCGGGATTTCACCTTGGCTAGTGGGCCTGGTCTCACTCGTTTGAAGTTCTTCTGGATGGCTTCCTTTGCTTTGGTTTTGTAGAGGGCTTCAGGCAGGACCACGAAGCCTCCTTCTTTGTCCGAAGTGAGGAGCTTGAGGTTGTGCTCCAAAAGTGGTCAACGATGGCGTTGGTCTTGAACTTCCTAGTCGTTTTGCCCTCCAGGCGTTGCAGGACATCTACGCCATCGGCTACACACCTTTCCTCTGTCTTCGGTTTGGCTTTGTCTCCCATCCATCTTATCAGCGACAGCTTTAAAATGGGATTCATGCACAGTTCCTGGCTGTACTTCGGCCCTTTATCCAAGCAGTCCTTGATTTGGCTTTGGCAGTATTGCGTCTCCAAGCACGGTTACCTCCTGCTGCCCACCTTCGTTGCGCCTGGTGTTCTTCGCTTTGGTTTGTAGAGGGCTGCAGGCAGGACCACGTAGTCCTCCTTCTTTGTCCGAAGTGAGGAGCTTGAGGTTGCTGCTCCAAAGCGTGGTCGACGATGGCGTTGGTCTTGAACTCTTAATCGTTTTCAGCTCTCAGGCGTTGCAGGACATCCACGCCATCGGCTAGCACACCTTTCGTCTGCTCTGGGTTTGGCTTGTGTCTCCCATCCATCTTATCAGCGATAGCTTTAAAATGGGATTCAGGCACGGTTCCTGGCTGTACTTCGGCCCTTTATCCAAGCAGTCCTTGATTTGCTTTGGCAGTATTGCGTCTCCAAGCACGGTTACCTCCTGCTGCCCACCTTCGTTGCGTCTGGTGTTCTTCGCTTTGGTTTTGTAGAGGGCTTCAGGCAGGACCACGAAGCCTCCTTCTTTGTCCGAAGTGAGGAGCTTGAGGTTGTGCTACAAAAAGTGGTCGACGATGGCGTTGGTCTTGAACTTCCTAGTCGTTTTGCCCTCCAGGCGTTGCAGGAAGAACACCAGACGCAACGAAGGTGGGCAGCAGGAGGTAACCGTGCTTGGAGACGTAATACTGCCAAAGCAAATCAAGGACTGCTTGGATAAAGGGCCGAAGTACAGCCAGGAACCGTGCATGAATCCCGTTTTAAAGCTGTCGCTGATAAGATGGATGGGAGACAAAGCCAAACCCGAAGACAGAGAAAGGTGTGTAGCCGATGGCGTGGATGTCCTGCAACGCCTGGAGGGCAAAACGACTAGGAAGTTCAAGACCAACACCATCGTCGACCACTTTTTGGAGCACAACCTCAAGCTCCTCACTTCGGACAAAGAAGGAGGCTTCGTGGTCCTGCCTGAAGCCCTCTACAAAACCAAAGCAAAGGAAGCCATCCAGAAGAACTTCAAACGAGTGAGACCAGGCCCACTAGCCAAGGTGAAATCCCGCGCTATGGAAATGTGTGGTGCATTGGAACTAACGGGACTGCTAAAGAGTGCCAAGTCCAGTAAGAACCTTCAACTTGACATTTTCTTTACCGCGAAAACACACAAGACAGATATCCCCTTCAGGGCTATTGTCACGGAGAGGGTTCATGGCAGGCTCATGTTGCCAGCTACCTTTGCAAGTATTTGACCTCGCTGGAATTGCATGATCCGTTTTTTGCGCGAAATTCAGACTGCATCATCGATTACCTGAGTGATGAAGAACACGGAATGCGCAGCGCTTTTTCGATCGACGTTGTAGATCTGTTTTACTCGATTGAGCACAAACCCCTGTTTGAGTCTGTCAGAGAGTGCATTGAACGAAACGGTGTTCTACCGTTCCAAGCCTCTTGCGGCATTTCCGTTGATCATTTTTTGGAACTTTTGGCATTTTACCTAGAGAGCATGTTTGTGCCTTTTGAGGGAGAGATGTATGTGCAGAAGAGGGGAATATGCATCGGGTCTTGTGTTGCGCCGATACTGTCCAATATTTTTTTGAGTGTGTGCGGAAGAAAGATTGCCGAGAGGTTGGGCGACGCGAACCGGTGTCGCATCTTCAGATATGTGGACGACTTTCTTGTACTCGGCAGACCCGCTGACGCACCGAGCTGCGGGGTTGAAGAAGTGCTTGACATATTTAGGTCCTGCGGGGATGGGTTGTCGTTCACGCATGAAGAGCCAGTGAACGGGCAATTACAGTTCTTGGACCTCAGGCTAAGTCTTGAAAGAAATCACATATGCTGGACATATGAGCCACGATCTAAGAAGGGCATCCTTCCGTTCAGCTCGGCCCATTCGAAACTTGTAAAAAGAGGAATTGCATCTAGTTGTCTCGAGGCGTCACTAAGAAGATCATGTGCACACACTGCTCAAGCGAGCTTCACGAGACAGGCAGCGAGGTTGCAGAAAGCGGGCTACCCGCAGAGAGTTCTGGTGGATGTAGCGGACACCCTAATAAAAAAGTTTAAAGGCACACGGAGGCAGCCCCGTGAAAGAGCAGCAGTGAGGCCGGTGGTAATCCCCTATGTACACTCACTAACCCACAATCTTAAAAAGGTTGCTGATAGGTACGATGTGCCTATTGTGTTCTCCGCACCAAACAAACTATCGAGACTGTGTCGCAGAATCAACAATCCCCGTGAGTCTGCAGATCCTTGCATTACGAAGCACCGCAACAGGTACACGGAATGTGCCACGGGCGTCATATACGAAATCCCCATGTCATGCGGATCATCGTACATTGGCCAAACGGGCAGATGTTTTAATGATCGCGCCCGCGAACATGCTGCGGCCACACGGGCTACCCCGTCGGGACACCTCGCCACGCACTGCAGCCGTTGCTCATGCACACCGTCATTTAGTGACACAAGGTTTTTGGCCAGATACGCCGATCGGATATCGAGGGAGCTGCACGAGGCCTTTGAAATAAAAGAAAAAGGCAAGGACTGCATTAGTGACACGTCTGTGTCACTATCGGCAAAAGAGCACACTTTTTTACGAAGGGGGCTACACCGGATGTAGTATGACTGTGCATTATGACTGTGTTGTTTGCCATGAGCATATAAGAGAGTGGTTTTTTCCATAAACGCTAGTTGCGAGTGCGCCTTGTTGTCGTCTCCTTTCTTGTTTCTTGTCCTTGTGTATTTTCGGCGCCCTGAAAGGAACCTATTTTAATAGGCGGCAGCTTGTGCCACCTAGACAAAGCGGAACAGATGTGACACAAAGTAGGGGCTATGATCTGGGTACTAGGTGAAAAAATCGGCGAGTAATTAGAATACATGCGCCGTGGAAGCCGCTTGGTCATTTTGCATCGGGCGGCTTCGACGAGCGGTCGCTCTGTGTTGGCTTCCCGTCTCACGTGTGGCATCTATGTCGTAAAGCACCTCACTGTACGGATAAGGAAGAAGGTCCCTCAGTGCCATGTTTCTTGTGCCTCTTCCTAAATACGGCTTCAGACGATTGTCCAGCGATCAAAATACAATGCCGGAGACACCACCGGGATGGCACCAGGGACGACACCATGACCCTGCTTGTGATTTCGTCAACGGCTGCCGATGTTGGACTTCGCGTTCGTATTTTTTTTTTGCTGAACATTTTGCTGACAGTGTTTGCGTGTATATGCAAGCACTTGCTCGGTTTTAGCGGTTGAGCTACAGTTCATCTCAGGGATTTACCCAGCAGCATTGTGAGTACCTCAAATATAGTTTGCCGACTAGGAAATCAGTTGCCACTGTTTTGTCTGACGACTTCTGTGTACAGCTGCTTGTACTAGGGATTCAGTACACACTGGTCCTTTTTGTATTTCGGCGTTTCTACATGTACGTATAACTCAGTTCAAAAGAGACTTCGACTTACGTTTTTAACGCATTACTTTTTTGTCCTTGATTCACAAACGCTTGGGTGTAACATAAAACCGCCCTAAAGAATTTTTTACACTATAATACAACATCTTTTTCGTGGATCTTGAAGTACCGGTCTTGAAAAGTTAAGGGTTTGAAGAGTTAAGGTTGGAAAAATCGAAGATTATCATTTTTTTATTGCCTCAAAAATATTGCATAATTTTGACTTCTTATATATTTAGAAAACATCCGGGAGCATTGTAAAAAAAACACAATAGTTGAGCACTAACTTTTTGCGAAAACTGAACAGAGCAATAAATACTGTGCACGAACAAAGTAAACCTAATACCTTAATTCTGAGGTTTGTTAAAATATCGCAAAAAAATGCAAAATATGAGAGTTGCAAAAGAGGCCAAGTTTGTCATTTTATTTACTTGAAATGTAAACCTAAATATTATAGTTCCAACTAATACAACTATAGCAGTTAATCTGCTCTATACACAAAAATGTGTACGTTGCAGAAATGTCTGTCTTGGTATTCTTGTAGTCGGTAAATTTGCGTGCACGCGCAATGTGGTAAATCGTTGTTTCACCTCCTCTGAGACTGGATGGTATTTCCGAAAACAATAAAGTATTGAGCAAAAGTAAGTCCCGTTTTTTTAGATGCTTTTTAACCTTATAAACAGTATTATATTAAAATATCATTGAACCCCTATGACCGTCCTTATCTTAATACGCCGAAGTGACAACGAGAGTCCTTGCTCAACACCGACGCGGCGGTCGCGTCCGATCTGCGCCTCTCATGGGCCCTCTATTGACCTTTGCAAAACTCGCCTTCTGCGTGCTGCCATCTTTGTCTGCTGGGCTGTGTAACGTCTTGTGAGCATGCGCTGTTGATCGGCTGTGCGGCATATCAGAAATTGCGCATGCGTCCAGAGCTCAGTGACTCAGCATTTTTCGCCCGGGTGATACGCGATAGAAGGGTCTATAGGTGACGCCTAAAATGTAGCACTATATGACTATGCTGCCTAGGATGTAATAATGAGCACCGATGTTCCACCTGCATCCGATAACAGGACGCCCTCCCGTACCGTTGCCTCGCAGCCAACGGTTAGAAGGGCATTCATCGGGACGCCGGTGCAATCAAGCTCAACGCGTGGTAAGTCGTATGCGCGGAATTTCACTGCTGGTTCTGCAATGGCTGCCTGTTTTGCCGCTTATGAACCAACGTCAATAGACGCAGTTTTTGGCTACACTACAAGTACGGGTTTAGCTAGTCGCTTCGGAAGTACACTATTAAAAAAGTTAGTAGTTTGTACTAGGTAAATGTTAGTGACTAATAACCTATGGTTACTAGGTACCTAGTAACCATAGGTAGTAATGGTCAAGCTAGATACGGTTATTAGATCAAAATGGTAGTAACGGTTACTAATTAACCTAGTACCTTTAACTATATTAATCTAGTGTTGTACGGAACGGCGTTCTTGAAACGTGTTCCTTTTAGGAAGAACGAAGGAATGCCGCCGTCACATCTTGCATCGGCTGAACTGGAACGGGAATTGGTTACGTTTTTACTGGAACAAAACAAGAAACGGTGTTTCTTTTTTTTTGTACTGTAGGGTAATGTGGATTTTATTTCTAAGGGGAACCCTAAAAGTTAAACAACAATACATTTACGAAGATCAATATCCCCTTAACTTTTTTGTTGCTCATTTTATGGTTTATTTTGTGGGATCCTCGCTTGGTAGCGGATGGGTGCAGACGAGGTGGTGGACATTGACTCTTTTTTCACTTCCCAAGACTGCGGTACAAAAAAACAAAACATTAGTCAAAGGAAGAGACACAGAATAAGGGACCTCTTAAACTCAGCTACTTTCTGTTCTTCCACGGATCCTCATACACCAAGAAATCTAACGCGGACTGCACCCATCACTAACCTTCCACAAACAGATCTTCAAACTGAACAAAAATTCGACCTTCGCGAAGGACCGGTAGTTTTGAAGGCTGACCTACCAAAAGCTTCACCCTCTTCACCACTTGCTTGCTTTGCGGACAGCAAGCATCGAAAATCAAGTGTTGTCAAGTTTAAACAAAGTACTTAGCTTGAAGCGTGTGAGGTCGTTGTAAAACGCGGTTGCAAAGGATACAAAAATTAACCCCGCTCTATGTTCCCGGGTTACAGTAAATTAGGCTCCTCTGAATCGCCCTCCACAAACGGGAATATGGTAAACGCTGAGATATTTAAAAGTGAATATATCAACCAATGGAACCTTGCTTCCACTTGTTTTCTTCTTTTGGTGTCTTTCCATTATGCCATTCAAATTTGTATGTTGCAAATCCGTAGGACATATATCTTAAAAAAAATCAGCAGAACCCATCCTTTGGGAATGATTATCTACGTTAATGCGAATAGCATCAAACGGTGCGGAGTTATGCGCGTTCGTCAGGTGGCCGGCACACTCTAGATACGCCAGCCCACTCTTGAGGCGATTCTAAATTTGTTGACACTTTCACAGCCCTGCGCACGATCTCCGCAGCCCAGCACGTGCGTTTGTGTCACTTAGGAAGGCGAGCAAAGCACGCGCCATACGCACAAACACTCAAAATGGTACCGACCAGACTTTCTGGCGTCTCAGCTAGTCTCAACCAACGGTACTCTAAACAGTTGTTTATATCTTTACCATAGGACGCGCTTTACAGCGCTGTCACAGCTACCGGTGCGCGCGCGTTCCATGCACGAGGGCTCATTCCGCTCTCGTGAGGCTGAGCACAGCCGCTACATCACCCTCTCCCGAGCGCGGGAGAGGGTGAGCTAGTGGCCGTGCTCAGCCTCACGAGAGCGGAATGAGCCCTCGTGCATGGAACGCGCGCGCACCGGTAGCTGTGACAGCGCTGTAAAGCGCCTCTATGGTAAAGATATAAACAACCGTTTAGAGTGCGTTGAATGACTGCCTTCATAGCTCTGTGGTTAGCGCGTCTGCCTGCTGATCAAAGGGTCAACGGTTCGAATCCCAGCCGGCGCCGGTCTTTTTATTTATTTATCGACCCGCGGCGTAAGAGGTTAGATCAGAGGTGGCCAAGCTGCGGCTCGCGAGCCGCATGCGGCTCTTCGCGTGTCAAACTGCGGCTCGTGGCTCCCTCCCTTCCCCTCCCCTTCCCCCCACCACACTCCCTGTCACACAATCGAGCACTTCCCTAAAAGAGAAATGGTGCTGTTTTAAATCGAAAGATAGGTTGCGGTTTGGTAGTCTTGTGCTTCTGCTACCTTAAGTACAGTTGGACTGCTTTTGTCTCAAACAGATTGAAAGTAGTTTGAGTTTCGTTAATTTCCCTAAACAAATCCCCCCCCCCCCCCCCCCATCCCCGCGGCTCTTCGAAGTCTCGAGATTTTGTTTGCGGCTCTTAGGCCGGGTGGCCTGGCCACCCCTGGGTTAGATAGCCAGATAGATAGATAGATAGATAGATAGATACATAGACGAAAAGTGCGTGAAGTATCCAAAGAATGCTATTCGCGTTAAAAACTATGTTCGAACTAAGTATGGTAATCAGCAGATAACAAAAGTAACGTATATGTAACGATACGTTTAATCTTTTAAACCGTAACGGGTTCCTTTGTCACAGATAGAATTTATAAAGGAAACGCGTTCCAAAAATCAGAAGAATCGAGGAACGAGCTTTCCTTCCTCTTTTGACGAACGTGTACAACACTGATTATAGCTACATCTACCGTAGAATAGCGCGCATCCACCCATTCCACACTAAGCGCCCAATCCCAAATTGGTAAGATATGAGAAAATATGCACAGTACACTATGTAAAATGGATCACCAGACAAGCGCCCATCCCCCATTTTGACGCGATTATCTCTACATTTTCAGTGGGCGGATGCCCGGTATTTTACGTAGTAGCTGGCGCTAATCCTCACGATTTTCGCGTGGCGCTAATCAACGTCAAATTCAAAATCTGCAAATAAACTATTATTGCTTGGTTGGATTATTTTCCACGCTGCTTATATTCGCACTTGCACACGTATTATATATTTAACTGAGACAAGGAATTAGGACACAGATAACACACACGCACAACACGCACGCGACGACACGCTAACCCAATCGCTGCCCCTAATCGCTACCCAGCCGTCATTTATACTGATCATTTGAAATAAGTAGGTTGGTCAGTGAGCCCCTCGTCCGTGGACGATGTTACAAATATGGCGCTGCTTTTGCACCAATATAGTTCTGCAATATTATTTCTAAACATCCCAAAGGAGGTGCCTCTTACTTAGAAGTAACGGTACGCACAGTAATGACTTGCGACAGTCTAAAACAGCGTCCCCATAAATTTCCAGCAGCCATGTCCTCGCTTTGCGCATGCGCGTCTCCGTGGTAACCGCATCGTCCCTATACCATATTTGCGCTGCCGGGTTGATACCAATGTGTGTGGTTCTTCCTCGTTGTGTAGTTAGGCTTCAAAACAACAGCGATTCCGGGCAGTGGTTAGCAGATCAAAAACAAGCATATGATGGAAATAACGAGAGCAGACCAGTATATATTTTCACTAAAATGTCGCACAAATGTCGACGAAAACAAATATCAATATCTTAATCAATCTCATCGAAGCTAGTTGCTTGGCAGGTTCACCGGAGTTATGCCAAGCGACTCCTGTGATTCCGCGGGGATGCTTCGATGAAATTTATGCACTCGATATTCCACAGCGACCTCTTTCTGACAGATGGCCAGTGTGTTATTATCATAGTAGACTTTCACGTTGACTCCAGAAACTGATACCGAAGGCACTGGACGACGAATTGTAGCGCACTTTAGAGAGCCCATACAAACAATACAGGATTCAGTCCCATTTTCATCGCGTTTAGCTACTATCGTTTACATGCTCACACAGTCCAGTTAAAAGTTTCCGGCCGGCTAAATAGTCCAGACGTTTCCATTGGTTCGCCGCTTCCGGACATTCGACGGCGCTTGTTGTTTCGATCAGAAACGGCTGCCGGTACGGACGACTAGCACACGATCACATATATTGTACACACATCAGGTCGTCCTATAGTTCTATTTAACTCTGCCTTTGATGCGTCATCGAGCTTCCAGTTTTTGCTACGGAATCGTTACGCCTATAGGCCTACCGAGCCTCGGGGTTAGCGAATGTTCGTATCAATCCACGCTTACGCACACACTCGCCCAGTCGAGCGCACGAACATTAACTATGCACACCAACACGGGAACACGAGACCAGCGCACGACACGTGGCATGAACGGCAGGTTCAGACCGCAGAAATGAGCGTCTCGCTCATTCTGAGTGGCCCCAGCATCCGGATTCGCGAATGGGGGCGCTCGTGCACGGGCTTCTCGGATAGCCACCGTCGTCGGTCTGCGCTCGTCGACGACGCGAGTAGAGCGCTCTTAAATCCCTGGTGAGCTACGCCGACGCGCGCTGCTCTACGAAGAGCCCAGCGCGCGTCGGCGTTTGCGGAGAGCAGGTCGTCGGCTTCTTGCGCAGGAGTTGCGCTGAAGTCAGAACGACGCCGAGCTCTGATTGGCGATCTGATTGAAAGTGTTAGGGAGAGAGTGACGCTGCACACGCTGCGACTGCACTGCGGCTCACGCGGCTGACGAAGCAGTTTTGCTGTTCTTTAATAAACTTTCCACGGCCGATTAATCAAGTTCGTCCGAGCCGATGAAAGCAATCGGCAGCGTCGAACAAACATTCAGGCTGTTGGAAAACCAGACACGCTGCCCATGGCTCCTTTCTTCAGAGTTTACTTCAGAAATGATAGCGGGGTAGACCGGAATGATAGATGCCTTGAGGTCTGCCCACATATTTTTAATCAGTCAATAAGAGCTCGGCGTTCTGACATCATCACAAAAAGCAGACGAAGTTGCGTTCCACATAGCGTCCCACGTCAACTATTTTGTTTGATCTGGCTTGATCTTTTTAGGGGCGAAGCTCCTTAAGCCGTGGGTCTGTCCCTCCTCTGTATGTAGCCACTTCAAGTTTAGTTTATGAATGGCTCAAGAGATGGCGTGTTCCGGAATTAACTTTATGTAGAGATGACAGATGGCGCTTAGCTCATGTTGCGGAGCGGAGAGCGCGCAAGGCGGCGGCAGCGCGCGCTCGCAGACAGAATCCAGCCGTGCGAGAGCGAGAGGCCGAAGCATGTCGTCAGGCTGCGCGTCGACGCCGCCAAGATCCGGCCGTGCGAGAGCGGGAAGCCGAATCGCGTCGTCAGTCTGCTCGGCGACGCCGCCAAGATCCGGCCGTACGAGAGTGGAAGCCGAAGCGGCACGGCAGCGTCGCCAAGATCCGGCCGTACGAGAGCGGGAAGCCGAAGCGGCACGGCAGCGGCGCCAAGAGGATCTGCAGAACGTCAGGGAACGGGAAGCGGCAAGAAAGCGCGCGTATCGGCAGGCAGACCCCGATGCAGCGAGAGCTCGTGAGGCGTCTGCAAAACGCATCAGGCGAGCTCAGCCCGAAGGTGCCGACGCGCGGTTTAAGCGAGACTTTCTAGACGTTTCGTTCGGCCATAGCTGTGGTGTGTGTGATAGATTGTGGTTTGTATACACACACACACAGTGTTTCTCACGTCTTTACATGGCGATGAGTGGGCGAATTAACGGAAGAATCGCTGGTTTACCGACGATTCACTCCGGAGCTTCGCCCACTCATCATCATTCACCACGTGGATATGCTGTGACTTTTTTCTTATTTTGGTGTGTTTATGTTGATTAATAATGTTGATTCACGCAGAAGTAGCTTTGCTGCTTTGTGAATTGTGCAGCCGTCGTGATTGCAATCATGGTTGCAATACCGAGAAGATACCTACACGGGTAATGATTTTGTAGCCATGCGGCTGGAAGCAGGGCGGAGCACAAGTTTGTTTGTCACGAATAAAATACCGCAAAAAACCAAGGAAGGAAGGACGAGGTAGACGGGAAGGGCGCTAAATTGACAACTGACATTTAATACATTCTATAAAGGACGAGAAGAAAGAAGTTACTGATGTTATTGCTTAAGAGTAAGAAAGAAAAGTGCACCCTCGAAGGCGTTTGTTATACGTAAAAAATATAAAATAAAATACAACAAAGAGGAGAGTTATTGATGATTTCTTTAAGTGGTCAAACAGTAACAAAAAGAGGAACGTGAAATTATAGCACGCAATAATTTTGAAACAAAACTTAGAAAATTGCCGAAGTACACGATTACAAATCGTAGGTGATAAAAAGACAATGATAGAGTATGAGACCAAAAAAGGACATAAAACTTGCAGGCTGAATACTTGCCGTCAAGTCACAAGATTGAGGTAATAAAGTTCCTTTTGAGATAAGGCGATCGACGGGGCGCTGATGCACACAGCGCCAGGAGACACAATTGTTTGAGCTTCGTACAACTCGCGTGTTCTTTTGGTCCTAAAACATCTTAGGATTTCGGTATGGCTAAACATTGCGGTGCACATACAGTCTCTTACATATATTGCAAGATGGCCGGCTGGTGACGACCTCAAGGCTAAGGCGTGTTCTCGTAAGCGGTCATTGATGCATCAATGCATCAATGACAGCTTACGAGAAACCTCGAGGCATCTAGCATTGAGCTCTACCCGTTATCCTTGCAATCAAAGCCAATCAAAGCTCGGCGTCGTTCTGGTGTCGCCGCAACTTCTGCGCAAGAACCAGCCGACTTGCTCTCCGCATTGACCCCCTTTGCAACCAGCGTCGGCCAACGCGATCGGGCGCGTGCGCTCGTCGACGTTGCGAAGGAGTAGAAACACCTCTTTTCTATCTGTCGCGCGTTTGGGGCAGTAAATATTTAGTAAAAAAAGTATTAACGGTAAGAAAAATGTAGTAAGGGCTTTATTTCTTAACTTTTCACTACGTATAGCGCTTTTTTATTTTTTTTTATTTGTTTGGCGGATTTGCTTTCGCAGAGGGGATCTGCTTCCGTATAGGTAATAAATAGCTAGTCTAAGATAGTAACGGTCAAATAAGAGTACCAACCGCTGCAGTTACTAGCTATTTATTAGCTTTTTTGTGAGTGTATACGCTTAATTGGCGTAACTTATTTGTGCCTCGCGACTGAGGAAATCATTTGTCCGGTCTTCAAGGGCAGTGGGAGCACTGAAGTGGGCGGCCCCGTTTCTCAGCCTCCCTCCCACTACGCTCATCGATTCGGATCATTCTGAGTGCGTGTGACGGCGTTCATCTCCCCTATCAGTTCAAGTAGGTTGATCAAGTGTTGTTCTAGTGTGCATCAAACCAGCCCCTGCGGCGTATTTCTTCTAAGGTCTCATACGACGTCCCCCTAATAAGCACTCTATTCTGAAGCGAAGAAAAATGGAGCCGGAGGAAATTCCTGGAGATTATAGCTTTGTCAGAGCGCCTAATGCCATTTTAACGGTGCTTTAAGCTATTTAACAAAATAAAAAGTTGAGTTAGGAGCTCAGTTGGTACAGCGCTCCACTGGATATGGAAAGGTCCCTGGTTCAATACAAGGACCAGGCGGATTTTGTTTCGGCGCGCACCAGTCACCTAACTGTGTTTAGAGATTTGTGTTTGTCCTTTGGCCCCTTGTTTCCCTTCTAAGGGGATTAATATTGTTTATTGTTTTAGAAGTCCGGCTTGTCTGTTTTGCACTTGGCGGTCTACGTACGTAGCGCAGAAAAAACGCACGTTAGCGACCTGAATTAATTGTTTTGTACTATCCCCAGCGGCGCGATGGATGCCAGGCAAAACCTATATACAGATTAATGTATAAATCACAGGACCTTGTTTCAAACCATATTGATGCATTTCACTTATAGTCTACACCACCATTTAATAAATGATCATGTCACTGCGAGAATTGGGATGCTCAGACAGTAAAAATATAAACAGTGTTTCATTGCGCTGATGTGCATAGTGTGTGATCTATGCAAAAGTCGATATTCTCAGTTTAACTGGAATTGTCTTTAAAGCATTTCAATCGATAATTAAAACATTTCAGACACTGAAAGAGATTTGAAATACGTAATGGGAGTATTATTTGTAAAGTCCGATGTCAAACAAGGCATATCTGATGTCCGACTAATCGTCTGGCGCTATTTGTAATGTCACTGGTTGCCTCATATGCTCTCAAAGAAATGCTATTTTAGTTATGTTAATGAAAGGCGTGTTTTTTGTTATTTATTTGGTTACACATAATGATATGTTTTGTGTCGATATCTTAGGTACATGTACCAAATAAAGCACAATAACCTAGGTCAATGCCTCGGGCACAAGAAAAGGCTTGTGAATTATCTAATTTGAAACATTAAAAATGTTATACGAGGTGCGATCGAAAGGTTTTGAGGTGAATTATGTAACGTAAAATCAGAAACGTGTAAATTGGTGCGCGCGGAGCAGTTGAATGCCGGGACTTTCGACTGTCATTGTGCGGAAGCAACACCTCCTGGACAGCTTTCAGCCTGCGCGTCACGTGACATGACGTCACATCCCGGAGGCATGCAGGGGCGCTGATTGGATGCGAGTGCCGCGTCAGCCTTCGCGTGGGACTAGGATAGGAAACGAGTCACACACGAACGCTGACGCGGCACTCGCATTCAATCAGCGCCCTTGCAGGCCTCCGAGACGTGACGTCATGTCACGTGACGCGCAGGCTTTGCAAGTTGCCTAGGAGGTGTTGGCAGAAGGGCGTTGTTCTGTGAACATTTGCAGCTGTTTTTCTGACAGTGTGCACGATGACAATGTCGATTTCAGCGTGGACTGCAAACCAGAGCTAGAGCGAACATCGATTTTATGTCAAACTCGGCAAACCTGGAGCGGTGACCTTTGAAATGATCCATCGTGTCTATGCCCCCCCCCCCCCAACAAAAAAAAAATAAAAAATAATTAATAAAATAAAATAAATAAAATACATAAATAAAATAAAAGCAACAATTTGTGCTACGTGTTTTAAGTGGCACTGGCGCCTCGGGAATGGCGCAACAACATCACCGGAAAGCGAAGATAGTTAGAGCGACCTTTCCCGACCTTATTTCTTCTTCCTTGGCAAACAACAAAAAGCTGAGGATTTCTTAGGGATCTATTTGTGAGGCGGTGCACTCGAGCATCAAAAGGTCTACGCAACCGTTGGGTTTAATGGTAAAAAAACAACACCATCATCTTCCTCTTTCAAAAGACTTCCGCAGAATCTTGAGATTCAATCGCTGCGCCAGGTATTTTTGAATACATGATCGCAGACTGCCTCCATCCGGAATTCCTCTTATATATCGGCCGGTGTCCTTGCTGATGACCCATGCTTTAAATGTCTGTAGGTGGACTACATCTCCGACTGTCCGCTGGCGCGAGCCATCTCTCTTTTATACGGCTTAGACGAAGACACAAAGGCGACTGCTCGTGGTGTATCTTGCACTTCTGGAACCACTGTGTCATCTGCTTGATTTCTTTTTTCCAGACGTAAGAACTGTACAAAACTGTCCTCAAATATTTGCTGTGCAATATCCTGGTAAATAACCGGAATTGTTACCGCTTCGATTAAACACCCGCTATAGTTATATTGACTCGTGAGAAGGACCTCCACTACAGTGCTATGTTTAAGTTCTTTGGTGGTAGTACTGCAAACGTGTTGAGTTTAAGCTTCGCCAGATATGCATTCTGAATATTCATTTTTTTCTACATTTTTGTTTGGTCCGTCTCGTTATAGGTTCGTTTCTTCTGCTAAATAGTTTGTCTGAATCAATGTTTCCTTATATAGTTAGTGACCTCGATACATTTCCGTTTGTTCCTCTCTTTTCTTCTTTTGCTGACTCGTGTCTCTTGTTTTGTCACCTCGCGGCGTTCCATTTTTATAAAAGCAGAAGCAAAAACAACCTGCTTCACATTCTACCGCTGAACCGGTTATGACCTGCTTGTTGGTCAGCATGGACACCGTAGTCGTCATTGGCGTCGTTTGCACGCAACAGTCGTCGAGTGGCGTATTGTTCACATCTGTAGATCCAGTCGGTACGAGTCTGTGTTTCCTCTGTTGTTCCGGGTGGTTTTTTGTGACCAGAGGACGGGTGGCATAGTTGGTGGACAGAGAGGCGACCATTCTGACTTCGTCATCTCTGGTGCGGGCGGCCACGTGAAGTTCACTTAGTCTCACGAGGTACTGCCTAAAGGAGCTTGTGTCTCACTCATTACGTTGTTTCAATAAGTGCTGGTTTTCTTCCCAGACTTTCTCCGGGTTTGTCACCCGCTGATTGACTAGTTGAGCTTTAAACTTCAGCATTAACAGTTGCCCCATGATGCGGTCGTTCAGTTCTATGACGTAAGTGAATTCTTCTTCAATTTCTTGAGTGGGTATCAATGGGTCGATGGTATCGTCGAGGTACTTCAGTTGAGATTCGCATTTTTTAACCTCTCGATAGTTTCCTTAAGTTGTCGGCCTGTCGCTTTTCCCGGCAAGGCATTCTCAAAATGATCAAAGAGAGTCGCTACCTTGGCGCGTTATGCAAATCTCTGTTGCAGAAGGTGTTTGATGTCGACATTACTAACGGTGATTTTGTCTTCGCTGTCCATTGCACTGGTTAAAATCTTGTTCATCTTGCTGGTCGATCGTTGTTAAGTTGGCTGTGGTGACCTTTCTTTGATGTGTCCAGTCAGGTTCTCACCGTTTAGTTGAGCCATCTCCGGGGTTTCGTCACCATGTTGCAAGAACGGCTGACTAATTGTTAGTAGATGAGGTCAACAACGGCAACGGAGCAAAGCACGTGACTACGTTGTTTTGTGCCCACCTCCCGCGGTCAGTGTTAGCAAAACGGGGATGTCTTTATTTTTTCCATTTCGATCTTGACTGCGTACGTCTTGTGCTCCGTTTCGTACAAAAGAGTTTTAGTATTGCGTGTAGAAGCAAACGCAAGTGCTGTCCATTTGCGTTAGCGTTGCGTGCTCTAGCCTGCGCATGCGCGTCGTCGCCATTCGCCATTCCAAGGCGCAGTTTGAAGCTCCGAGCATGCTCAGTGGGGAACACGGAACGCTATCTAAACGCCCAGTACTTGCGTTTCGACCGTATACGCAATACTAAAACTCACCAAAGTCCCGGTGCAGCCGACGCTGCGATACGGCGGAGCTGATTAACAAGTGCCAATGGACCTTTTCCACATACCGACGGCACCAGCCGGTGGCTGCATGAACTAAAAATCGAGGAAGTGACCTACCAGGCGCTACCGATCGATAATGGGAGCTACGCTGCCAGTTTCTTCGCTCTCTGAGCTGCGGCGCGCTCCCAACGCGACTTTAAAAAGGGGCATCCGCGGCGTCCACCTAAACCTCGTGGTTTTCTTCCCGTCACCTTTTTTTTGTGTAACGTTATTATATATATATAAATATTTTGCAATTACGTGTTCTACTCGCTGATCCACAGCCTCCTTCCGAATTTCCTCGATTTTTCGTGCCCTCTTCCGCCGCTTGGCATTGGGCGCCGCTCGCGCGTGAGCAGAACGCTTCTCGGAAAAGGTCCATTGTGCATTGCCATGGCGCGTTCGTCGTCTTTGAGCGCTAGTCATTACCGGCTAAACCAATCGGTCACAAAAACAAAAAAAGCACAGAATCACGGTGGGTTCGCTGTGCGAGATTGGATGAGCCGCCGATAGCTAACGCGCGAAGACGAGGACCGTAGTGTCGAGAAACGTTCAGCGTTCCTACAGTGGCCTCATTGCGTCATAGATCCGGCAGCGCTGTAACTTTGTTTTAAAACGGAGTATATAAAAAATTAAAAACTACTTCATTGATAACAAAAGGAATATTCGGCGCGTTCTTCTTTTCCCGTGTGTCTTAGCTATTGCTTTTCTGTGCATTTATATTTCCTAGCTCATGTAACTTAAGAATTAAAGTATAATAATATTTGCAAATTAAAAAAGGCGAACCCTGTATGGGGCAAAATAAAATCACACTACTGCGTTGAACCGTGCCCAAAGTTGGCACTAAAGAGCAAATAACCTCCCGCATTTGTTCGCTTTCCATGCTTTACGAAGAAACCGAAGCACCGTGAGTTATTGTTGTAGATGCAAGAATTGCAAGCCGAACGAAGTCGACATCCTGGGGTACTTTACGGCACCACTCTGGAGCCTCATTACCCACCCGAAGCTAACGTAGATTCCGTTTTCTTTTCTAGTTGGTAGCCAGAACAGATGGTACGACTCGCCCCTAAAGGGAGCTCCTCCGTGGCCCTGGGGTTCCGTATCAATCCCGGTAGCGCAAAGATTAGGGTTCGGACCCAGGCTGGCCTCTTCCCAAGCGTGTCCTTGGGGAGTCCCTCGTAGCCTCAGTTGCTTCGTGACATAATAACCCAATATCCCGTATTTTATAAGGGGGTAGGGGCTCGCGAATATTCGAGTTTTGTTTTTCAGTCGAATATTTATTGACCGATTAATACGATTTGACTTGCGAACTCCTATTCTAAAAGAAGGTGCTTGTATAGGGTCGTCAGTCGCGCCAATCTTAGCCGAAGTTTACTTCGACTAAGATTGGCAAGATTGGCAGTGCACGAATAATCTACTGGGGTTGTCCGTGGATATGGCAATGGTGAAAATATATGTCGATGGCATCCTTGTATGTATGTAAGTTTACGGAAGGTCTACCAGAAAGCACAGAAGGTGCGATAAGGCCAATGGCTCCAGAATTAAAGTTTACAGTGGAAAAACCGAATGACGATGTTATGCAGGTTCTAGATTTACGTATTCACGTGAATCAATGGTTATGTGGGGAATACAAAAAACAATTGTCTGTTTCCTCCATTTATGTATCAAAGTAAATATTAAAGTTCCTTTAAAAAAATTGATTTTGCCAAGAAAGTTGTAATTCGAAGACCGTAAGGTCTGGGATTGTAAAGTCATTGGTCAGGAACACGTTAGAAAGGTCGTGTGTCTATCATATCACTGGATCGGTAAAACGATAGTGGAAAGATTGATGAGTGTAGGATATAATGACAGTTCTATCAAATGGTGATTTATAATTGTATTCAAAGGCAGGAGGGCAACGAAACAGAAATCAGGGAACTGCTTTGCTGTAATCCCATGTTTTACGAGATTTCTCGCAAACCGAAGGCATGTGCGAAGCAGTTTGGCGTGGACACGGTCTTTAGTACAGATTTTAGGTTAAATAAATTGACGCCATTTCAAACAGGTGCGAGTGAGTGCGAAAAGGCCCATCGAGAAAAATCGGTATGTTGCGAGACTGGTGTTGTGCATGAAATACCGTTATAGTGTGGCTTTAAGTATGTAGCACAGACATCACGCTACATCAATGACAGATTAAACGAACATAAAATAAATATGAAGAACAGTGCACAAATCTCGCAAATCGCAAAACATATTCATGAATGTAGGAACTGCACGGCGATCTGGTCAGAGACAAATATCATAAACAAATAGAGGAACGATGTAAAGAGAGTAGTAAGAGAGACTGTGGGCATGAATCTCTAGGCAACTTTATAAGTCTGGCTTCGCTACAGTTCGGAAGCAAAGAAAAAACTTTCTAAAAATGTGATGTAATTTTATTTTCGGAAGTGCGACTTGAGTGGTTTGAAGTGCGACACTGATTGGGATTGTCCAAAACAACTGTAAAACACACTTCTTTATTTTTACGTGTGGTGGTCCGAAAATTGTTTTTCGTGTTTCTTTATTTACTTTTTATTTTCTTTGTAATAGGTGTAGAGGGCGTTTTTTTTTTTTTTAAGGAGACGTGGTAACTGTGTTTAGAATAGAAGGGGAAGAGATCCTTTTCTTCAAGTTTGGAGGTGAATGGATGTTGCCTTATCGCGTCAACCTGTAAGATTGACCACCTCCTTGCCTTGTGTGATGGAGACTGTGGCGCTTGAACCGCATAGACTTCTTCCTTTCGTGTTGGTGGATATGACCTTGAGATTGAGACTATACAAGGAGATGGACTAAATAAACGAGTTAGCTGAGTTTGAGACCTCCTCCTGTCTATTTTCTGCCTCTTCTACGCTTTGATTTTTCTGCTTTACGCCAGTCTCAGGTTAGTCCAACATGGTGAATTACGGGTTGATGCGCTTCTTTGGATGTTCCGCAGTCTTCAGATTTCGTGGGGACTGAAGTGGGGACTGAAGGTTACACAGCTCAACAGAACACATCTTTATTGATGAAAATGTACACGGACATTTGCCGCTTATTTTCCAGCTATTTGGTGGTTCGCCGCAATTTATTCTGCGGAATGTAACATTCACAGTATATAATCGCATTTCACCTCATAGTTCATCGAAACATCGCTGAAAAACAGGACATTTTAAGTATTGAGATTAATTTTTGGTTTCTGTTTTCGATAAGACATTTGACGTTTTGGCTACAAGTCGACACTATTCAATTAGAAATTGATTCGAGTTTGAATTTCTCTATTCGTACACATTTTTTGCATGTACATTGAAAGAGAACATAATGAAAGTACAACAAAAGATCAATGTTAAAGATACATCGGTGATCTTGAAACGCTCACAAAACATTCGCAGGCTCTGAAAACGGCTCCGGCGCCTTTCATTTCAAACATTTCTGAGGATACGTTTATACTCCTAGTATTTTACAATAAAGCCAAACCTTACGGCAAAGGTTTTGAAGTGGGCAAGCTGCATTTCTAAACTTTAATGCAGTCAGATGAAGACCGTAACAACGTCCACCTCTAGGACTCTCAATCTGTAAACTTATTTTCCAAAACCAGCAGGTCTTTTGCTTTAGGTCTATATAGGGTAAAGGGGCATAGAGGCCTTATACCGCGGTACCGTCAAGAAAATATTATCCATCGCTATTTTCCCCTCCATCGAGAAGAGCACGACCCAAACCTTCTTTATATTTTTACTCTCCTTAAACCGCAGACACTTATTGACGGAACGGAGTTGCTCCAGAAAGTTGCGAAGGATAATACAACAAGAAAAGTAACGAAGAGATCACGGCAAAGGCAAGGCGAGAAGGAGGTCTAGCGGGAGAGGGTGGTGTTGACATCCGTGGGGAGAGACAAACAGTGCGTCCCGACCCTGTCCGGAAGAGGAGACGGGGCCCGGGGCCTCGACAAAGACAAGGACAAAAGCCCGAGCCGATTCCCAAGACGGGCGGCATGTCAGCGCCGAGGAGTGTCATTTAGGCAGTCGATCGAAAGCAAGCCGCAGCAAGATCGATACTGATGACGGCCAAGGCGACGGGGCCACATAACCTTGTCACTACAGATCCCTGCCTCTGCTGCGACGCTCCCATTATGATGTCAGACGAGCGGTATCGGCCTCAACGGTACACTATCAGAAATAGGGGGTGTAGTACTTATACCCCTTTTCCCGTATATAACACCTCAAAACTACATTTCGGCGGTACCAAATTTTGCGAGCGACTTGGTAGCTGTGTGATATAACTTAAGAAATAGTTAATGTACGTATCAAAGAAAAACAAAAGTTACACAGGTTATGCAGCAGGGCTAACAACACCTTGAGAGGTTTCCTGTGATAATTAAAGCGTACATTCGCTATTTTACTAAGTTGTATCACTCGACCCTCAAGCCGCTCTTGAAAGTTTGTATTGTCGGTTCTACGTCGGTGGACTGAACATCGGTTTTGTAGTTTCTGGGATGTTAAATATGGGACAAGGGGTGTAAGTATTGCACCCCTATTTCTGAAAATAGGGGTGCAGTAGGCTCAGTAAGGCTCAGTAAGGCTCACCATGTGTTTCTTAAGCAGCCAGTGATTATAGACACACTACTACTACTGCCTTCCGCTCGTTAAATAATGGCGTGCATTGGGGATCGATGAAGCAATTTGCATTTCTGAATCGAATTAATGTTTTCTTTTCAGACATTAAAATAAAAGTGCTCAGTAACTTAAGGGTATTATTTCAAGCTTCGATAGGAAAAGTGATCTGTTTTCGAGCTGGAAAGCTCTTGGCGGAAATTTCACTCTACTGTTTTTCGGTAATCCTCTCGCGATTACCGCTTTCTGACGGGCATATAGATACGAACTATCGAGCCCAATTCGAGAGATCATTTTTTTTTGTTCCCGCCTAAACCGAATTTAGTAACAAAAAAAAAAAGATTATGTTGTGTGCATCTTTACACCGGAGGCCCATTAGCCGGGATACGGTCCATTCGTCACATGCGCACTCGTCACAGGACGATTGGTCACAGGACGATTCGTCACACAGGAACATTCGTCATAGGACGACTCGTCATGCGGCCAACCGGTCCTACAATCAGGGTTGCCAGGTTGGGCCATAAATAGCCAAGTTGGGCTAGTTTTATTTGCAGTTGGCGGGAAAAAGTGGTAGTTGGCTATTTGGCTCGTATTGGGCTATTTCTGATCCGCACTGGGCACACCAAAATGCCTCAAAACACTTAGGTTTATAGGTTCAAATATGATATTCTTAGAGTGAGTTACGTAAACATTTGGCGCTTCAGTCTGTTAACCCTGATAAGTATGCGACAGCAAGCAAATTCGTCTTTGCGCACCTTGTGCAATCGTTTACCCCCGAACCTTGTCCGAATGCAAGCGTGTGCTTTTATTCCTCCATCTCAACTATTGACGGCGCAATTCCTTGCAGCCCCAACAGAACCTGTTTCTGCGCATTCTTTAGGTTGTCTGTTGATTGGCGTGAACCAGGGACCCCGGAACCGGGAGGGCAACGGGGGCTTGAGCACCCGCTGACATTTTCCAGGGGGTGCTGGGCAATTGGCTGAGCCCCCGTGCGTTTGGCTCGAGGCGTACTGAACAATGCCTGCACCCCCCTCCCCCCTCCCCTCTGTGTTCCCATTGGTACGTGGCTTGCCCTTAGCCAAGTACGGAAGCACGTGGCTCTGCTTTTGTTAGGGCTGGTTACCCCCCAAATTCCGGCACAACCTTCGCACACGAAATTCCAGAAAAAAATAATAAAGTAAAGCAAAGTGTCAGTAAACCGCGGACGACGCCGCACCCCCAAAAAAATGGGGAATGAAAAAAAAAAAAAGCCGGCACCTGCGGCTTGTTTAGCACAGTCAGGGAGATCTCCTCTCTTCCCCTGCTTGGTCATTGTCCTGGGGCCACGGCACTCGCGGGTTGGCCATGCGGGGTAACACGCAGCGCACTGTTTTTGTCCACCGAGCGATGCCAGCTTCTTCGTTTTGCTTATATTTTGATCCGTGACGTTTCCCAAAAAACTCAAAGATTTCTTCTACCCTTTTTTTTTTCTTGCGGCTGCGTTTTTTTTTTAGTTGTTGTTTAGGCAATCTGGGCGAGAGCCGAAGGGCGAGGCGGGGAGATGGTCTGCGTGAGATGAAAGCCCTTCTTGAAAGAGGTACTGCCTGCAGATGTAGCAAGCTGAGGGAATAAAGTATCCCAACTTCCAAGCCAAAGGGAGGCTTTAGCAGGCGACACAATTTGTCAAAGGAGAGATCGCACTGCGGTCTGTGTTGAAGCGCAGCTATCACGGTGGTCGTCAGAGACATCAAAGAATCGCGGCATTCTCGCCTGTATTTCTGTGTCGGGTACCGAAACACCATTTGGTTCTTGGCGAGCCAGCCTGCTATGTTCAGGTGGGCACCCTAATATACACCCGGTCGGTTTTCCAGTCTTGGGCAGTAACTAGTTGCTAGTGACCCGTTACCGGTTACGAGCTACTTTTTTCAGTAACTTGTAACTGTAACTTGTTACTGCTTAGTGAAAATAACTTGTAACTGTAACAGAGGTAGTATTTTTCGAAAGTAACTGTAAAGGGTAACGTCGTTACAGTTACTTCTCAGATTTATGTGAAAACATATTGAAAACACTACTGCCAAATCGTCTCGCAACTCATGAGAGAGTCCGACGTCCTGATACGGGAAGGGCAAAGTAAAAACTGCTGCAAAAACAATCTGCAGCTCAAAAAAAAAAAAATGGGGTGATTTATTTGTTTTGCCAAGCTGGTTTCGCCAACTGGGATGATGGGGACGTATGTGTCCGTACTTGCCGCCCACAGCGTACGCAGATGTAACAAAGCGAGGAATCTTTAAAGTGTTTCTCTTTTCTTCGTCCGGCGGAGGAAGCAAATGCTTTTCACGGAGGACAGTTCTTGGTGATTGTCGCCCGAAACGTCCGCAGGCTCACGGGAAAACCGATTTTCTGAACTTCGTCTTTTGCCGCCAAGCACACGGGCGGGCACCCTCCAAGATGCACTCTTGCGAGGTCTCGACTTTAGGCCCATTTGCTCTCCCCTCCCCTTTTTAGAGCGCAGCTCTTAGGCGCCCGTTTCCGGCAGGCGGCGTCGCCGTCGCCGTCGCCGTCGGCGTCGCCGTCGGCGTAGCCGCGCGGTGCATCATGGGAAATATCCCATAATGCACCGCGCGGAAAGGAGGAGGGAGGAGGAGGAGGAGGAGGGAGGGAGGAGGAAGGGAGGAGGAGGGAGGAGGAGGAAGGAGGAGGGGGAGGAGGATGAGGGAGAGGAGGAGGCGGGAGGAGTAGGAGGAGGGAGGAGGAGGAAGGAGGAGGAGGAGGGAGGAGGAAGGGGAGGAGGAGGAGGGAGGAGGAGGAGGAGGAGGAGAGGGAGGAGGAGGAGGAGCGGAGGATAAAGGAGGGAGGAGGAGGAGGGAGAGAAGGGAAGGGGAGGAGGAAGGAGGAGAGGGAGGGAGGAGGAGGAAGGGGAGGATGAAGGGGAGGAGGGAGGAGGAGGGAGGAGGAGTATTTGGTAGGATAAGGAGCTGAGGAGGAGGGAGGAGGAGTTTACCCTCCCCTCAGTACCCTTCCCTCCTCCTCCTCAAGAGCTGCGCTCTAGTTCGGCGTTACAGGGAGTTGTAAACGGCTTTCATTTTTCGCAACCCAATTACCGGCTTTGCCTCCTGTCGCCCACTTGTTGTACCGCATTGCCCTGCTTCTCGGGTCCCGTCATTTGAGAAAGAGGGATTCGCACGAACCGTCTGTGCCCTTCTGCTGGTTTGTGAGTTTTCTTGAAATTGAAAGACCGCCCTTAGCCGGGACCAGAGGCAGTTGTCATCACTTGATTTGTGGATATTCACGTCGTGGGCTTTCCGGGTGGTCTCTTCTATAGTTTGGGTGGTGAAATGGAGGAGCGCAAACATGTCCGATATGGTTCGGAAGTGGCGGAGAAAAGATTGCAACAGCGGTTTGGAATTCTACACGCAGTGGCCGTTTGTACCTCGATCAGTGCTTCTTTTGCACCACTGCCGTGTTCAGCTACGATTGCACTCTAAGTTTTCAAGAGAAGCTTCGTGTTTCATGAAATTGTGCGCACGCAGTAGAGAACGATTTGATGGACGAGTGGATTGGATTGACACATCTACAAAGCTGATTGCAAGGTATGACATATTATTATTGACTTGACATATGCACGATGTTTGTTGATTCCGTCCCATTTCGCCTCACATAAGAAATCCGAAATTAGAATTGACCGCTTGTATAAACTCGCCCCCACCATGATTGGATATGTCATATACCCAAAATCTAGACGCGTGCTGTTGTATTCGTGTATACCTTATGGTGGTCGCGCCTAATTTTGAAGTTCTTTATGGATCTTTAGAAAAAGTCACCTGTTATTTTTGTCAAATAACCATAAATGCTTTATGATATGGTAAATTTATCCGTTCAGAGAGCAATTCATGGTAAAAATGGAATTAGGAAGTATCAAACATGTCAATATTGGTTATTAGGAAAATCTTAGTTTCTCAAAAACTCAGATTCACTACCGTGAACAACACAATGTCTTACGAAAAATCTATGTTAAATGCATATTCAGGAAAGTTCCTTTTGAATTTTTTAAAATATTTTTTTGTATTATAACGACAAAGTAACAACGTTACTTTAGCGATGTAAATGTAACTAACAATTTACTCTTTAAATTTGGTAACTGTAACTGTAGCAGGGTTACTTTTTTCCCTGAGTAACTTTAACTTTAATACTTTTACATTTTAACAGTAACGCGCCCATGACTGGTTTTTATTCTCTTTTCAAAGACGACCATAAAAACAGGAAACAAGCTGAAATAAAAAAGGCATCGCCAGTGAAGGTTTACCATCGAAGGACGACAGCGTCCACCGGTGGTAAACTTTTCTGAAATTTTCAAGAATGCATTGTTATAACTTTCTACAGGAACGGAGCTGCGCCGAGAAATTTCACATGAATGCGTCCATGATTAAGATGTATTTTTGTTTAAAATGTCAGCTTTCTACGTGCAGGTGCCCGATTATCCAGTGCATTTTGCATCGACACCGTAGATCGATGCCGCCGTATAGCTACTACTATTGAATCAGATTGTGTCAACATCTCATTGCTTCGTGACAGGAATTTTGGATGAATGTACGGACACGCGGTATAGATAGTGATAAACAGTAAAACTCCGTAAACAGTAAAATCTTAATAATGTTTTTTTTCAATTTTAATGTTTCCCTCCCCCCCCCTTATTTCGACTGCTAGCCCCCCCATGGAAAATACACTCCCGGGGTTGCTGGCGTGAACGTATACTCTGTGTTTAATTCTACATAGTTTTCCCGTGACGTCATTCTGGCCATCATGCCCCGATACTAAGCGTCCCCATTAATACAGTGGAAGGTATGTTGTCATGCGCTTATACGACGGTTTCAGGAAGTTCGGCGAACGTGCAAGGGACGCCCTTTCTCGGCCATTTCGGCACCGTTGCAGAAAACACAACAGGGTGTTCATTATTTACGTTCTAAAATCCTGAGACTGGGGACAGAGAAAAACGGGACGACGCGTGTCTCTACACACAAATAAAGTTAATTTCCTAACCAAGTCTGTAGTGATGTACCCGTGCTCTGCCGTTGGTTCTGCGAACTAGTGATGCTGGTGGTGTGAATATTTTTATTTCATGTATAAAAATGTATAATGTGTTTTTTGTGTTTAAAATAAACGTTTCAAATGGTCAGTCTTTTTTAGCTGTTTTGGGGCTATTTTTCTGGATCAACATTTGGCTATTTTTGGGCTATATCTCGTAGAGATTTGGCGGGTCAAAGTACAAACACCTGTCAGCCCTGCCTACAATAGTTCGTCCCCCAAAAAATATATTGTTCAATTTCGTTCGGGCGGACAAAGTGGCTAACCTCATATCTTAGTATGTCTTTGGCTTCTGAAAGGCGAACAATTTGTAACAAACGTTTTAGCTTCTGGTTTGGTCCCGAACATTGAATGTTGGTTCGGCCTGACAAAGTGGGTCACCTCTTATCTTAGCATGTCTTTCGCTTCTCAAGGTCGAAAAATTTGTAACAGACGTTTTAGCTTCTGGGTCCGTCCCGAACGGTGAATGGGGAGGCCATATAAAAGTGACTATTTTTCAACTCAGACTACATTCAAAAGGATGGAGGTGATCGCAACAGAGAGAGGTGGAGCCATGCAGCTGCACGAGGGGTATTCGTACACATGCAGCAGAAAGAATTCCGATACTTCTTGGTTTTCTCGAAGAGGTGTATGCAAGGCAAAGTAAGAACTGATTTGGCTGCCAGTCGGATTATTGCTCCTTCAAGCCAGCAACTTAGATCAACCTGCTGAAGAGTCGTAATATGATGAAAGGAAAAGCGGATGAGTATTGTAAGATTAGTTTTCCTAACCATTGGTTTATGTGACAGAGGGGAAGTCGGGAAACTCCTCATCAGGGAATGTGGGCAGTTGTTGAAATTTACAATTTACTATCGTCTCCTGCCCGATCGATGTGACCAGTTGCCCGCATGACGAGTCATCCTGTGACGAATGTTCCTATGTGAAGGATCGTCCTGTGACCAATCGTCCTGTGACGAGTGCGCATGTGACGTATCGTCCTCATCCCCACTACCCCACCCCAATGTGCCTTCGGCGTCCTCACTGTAGATGATGCATTTTTTCAGGCCAGTTCCCATGCTAACCCGGGTGTTTAACGTGTATCACGCACTTTAAAGACACAGAGAGTCGTACCCGCGTGCTTTAAAGGGATGCTGAACAAAAATTTGGATTTCACAAAATAATGCCGCAGAAGGGTTAAACGGAACGCTGCAAATTCCAAAACATCACTTATGCATCGATATCTCGAGCGGATGGCCGTACTTTATTTAAAGGGTGCGATCGAGCGAGGAATGTGACGTCACCATCCTCCTGGAATAGGTGAGAATGAGAAAAAGCCGCCTCGTTTCTCTCTTTCTCGCTTCGGTTCACCTGCTCAAAGGAACAAAGCGAAAAGAGAGCCAATGAGAATCGTCATGTGAGATGTCTCATCGGCATTGTTCGATCATGCGCTTCTTTTACAAAAAAAATGCGAGCATCTGTTAGGTATATCGCTGTATTCATGATGCTTCGTTGTTTTGCAACGTCCCGCCTATTGCTCCAGCCTTGTTTTGTGAGCTAAAGTTCGATTAACCATCCCTGTAACAGCATGCCGGTAGGATTATTACTTATAATTTTTGTCACATGAAGGAAAAAGTATTTCTTTCGCATTGTTCATACCAGACTTGTACGTAATCCGTTACAATAACACAATTACTTAAAATCCCTTACATTTATCAGTATTTTTATAAGAGAATAATTACATATTACAAATAAGTCATTTCCTTACTTATTTACTTAAGGGAATTATTGTAATTCGTTATATTTTCGTCATCATTCACGGAAAAAGGAATCGAGAATATAAAACGTGAACAACCAAAAAATAGTTTCTAATCTTTTTTCTTAAGGGTAAGCTTTACCAGAGTTACAATGTCAAGTGGCTGTCTTCAAATGCTGAAAACATTTCTTCACGTCACCTAAAGCCTCAATGCTAATCCTTTTTTTTACGTGGCTTTTGTGTTTCCAAGTTTTAACTGGTCAGATTGCTCGACCGCGGCGTAGGGGGAAGCACACTGATACAAAAAACCTAACTCTTGGTGCAAACAATATTAGGAAAACTTCCGAAGTCAAAGTGTTTCCTTCCAACGAGAAAACAAAATAATTGTAAAAGTGCACGCGAGCTGGGGCAGCGGATCTGTGCGTGCCTTTCTTTTTGTCCCTTCGCTCCGTTGCTTTCGAAGAAGCGGAGAGGACACAAAAGGATCGTCGACTGCGCGCCTTCCAAAAGCTCAAAACAATTAGCAATGCCTTCCTCGGTTACAGCGACTACGACAGTTTGCATAATGTGACAACAGGAAGGGACGCTCCTTTTTCCGCTGAATGAACTTCGACACAGAAATCGACTGAAAAGGATGTGGCATTAACTGGCATGCTGCTCAAAATAGATTACAACACTTAACATCTTTCGGACATAGGAATGTTTATTCAATTTTGAGCTGCTGATCATCTAATTTTCAAAATGCTCCAGGTTGCCTACATCCCTTTCACCCTTTTCGAGCCTCATGTGTTCATTTTTATCTATTTTTTATTAATTTTTTTAACGATAACAAGACACGTTGACGGTAATATATAGCAACTTTAAGACATGGTGGTATACCGCGGTGTGAGAATCGCGCATTCTGACAGTGAAATGGCCGTTACCGAAAATAAGTAACGAAATACGGCCTGCAAGTTCGTCTGCTCTTTGCGCACCTCGTGCCTTTGTTTACCCCCAACGTCCCCACGTGATTTTGTTTAGCTCCGACCTCGAGCAATGATGGCGCGCGCTTGGCTGCCTCGTCGTCGCGCCTTCCGTACGCCTTCTCTATGTTGCCCTTTGATTGGCGCGCTCCTCCTTGCGTTCCAATCAACGAAAGACGCATTTTGGAACACGTGCTCGCCGTATAGCGTGACTCGTTAGCTTGGGAAAAGGCTAACGCCTTACATAACTCCGTTACCACTTTGCAGATGTAACGAAACACCGCTGTCGTTACTTGACATGACTAATGGATGTTTATTTTACGTAAGTTTGTCGTTTCTTTTTGTTTCACTGTTAGTATAGAACAGCTGTTTAAAATAAACCGCCTCTGTGAATGTCGCAACAATACACTTGATCAGAGATCCCCTCTGATCAAGTGTATTGTTGCGATTTATTTATTATTTGTTTGTTTATTTTTGGTACTCTGCAGCACCGAAAATTACAGCGGAGGAGTGGGGTACAGATCACATTTATACGTTGGAAACTCACACAAACAGCACAAGCCACCAACCGACAATATCGAATGAACAATTCAAAACAACACACAAGAATAAAATTTCAAAATTTCAATAACGCCAAAAGTACTACCAATGAAATTCACGTTGGAATGCTCAAGTCAATAAAATATTCACTGTCGGCAGGATGTGCAATGTATATCCTCGAACATGTGACGCTTCGCGAGCGCGATTCGGAGAATTGAACCTTGCCCATAGCACCTGATTGGGAAGAAGAAACCGCTCTGCAAAGAACGACCTTATGCACGCCACGTAGCGGACGCAAAATAGACCTCGTCATGTAATCAAAGCTAATCCGGTAAAATAAGTGTTCTTTTATTTCTTCGCAAACCAACGTCGCATTTCCAATTAACGACACGTCAGCACCGGGCCACAGCTGACGTACACTTGTTTTGGTTCAAAGCGTGGGCACGCCAACGATTTCTCTGCTGTTGACAGAACGAGGATATATTTGTTCTGAAGAAACGGATGTGACCAGCTGGAGTAGTTAGCGAAGCTGAAGCAAAATCCTTCGAGCGGCGGCAGACTGTTGCCTTCAGAACGGATGTTTCTTACCAGCGAGACGGCTCCACAGGTATACAGTGACGGTGATCTCAAGGACGCTTAGGGGTTCCGCGCAGGAATAATCTCGCGCCTTTCGGGCTCGGTCGTGGGAATGTTAAAAGTGACCTCCAAAGGAGTTGGAAATGACGCCGCTTACAATTGCTTTGTTGGGTTTTCTTTGCCACTTTTACGTAGTGTACAGAATGAAAATGAATTTGTTTTCAAATAATCATTCGGCCATTTTTAATTGAAAGTAATGGGTAACGTAATTTGATAGGAGATACCGTAAAATAATAAGGACATTACTTACTCGTTAGTCATTTGCGATTCTAACGAGTACGTTCGTAATATCAGTCAAAAACGTAACGGGTTACCAGTAACGTCGTTACTTACACCGCGTAAGTTCCAACACTGCTTTCTGTCTCCTAGATGATCGGCTTCAGGATGAAGGTATTTGCTTAGAACTTCCAGACGTTGAAGAATTGGTTAAGACTCTTATAGAGCTCCTATTTCTCAAAATTAAAAGTACTGCTGTCGCTTTGGGGGGACGCTGCCATTGCCTCACCTTACATTTAGCTGAAGATCACTGAGCCGTGGTACGGCCGACCCGTGCTACACGCGTTTTCGACGCCATTAAGAAATGCTAGGCACGTCATACGTGCGTCTACGTTTCCGTTTTATTCGACAGTATATTTCTGTTTTATGAGGGATCCCTTGATGTTTTTGCTGGTTATATTGCCGCGAGCGCAGCTGACTAAGTAGGCAGCGCGCTCGTGGCCTAACGGTTATCGCGCATGCCTTCCACGCAGAAAACCAGAGTTCGATTCCTGGCCGTGGGTACGCATTTTTGTTGACTCTAATGTAATGTTCTGGTAAATTCGATAATCGTGTTGCTGATTCGAGTTTAAAATGTTCTACACGCCGAACCTTCTACGCCGACTGTTCCAGAAGCCCACGCGTGTACAAAAGGGGCTCCGCGTGGCCAGCCAGAGTCAGTAGTCGCCTCAGCGTTCGATCCATGCTGTTTCGACGCCCGCGACGCTCTGTTGTTATCTTTCTTTTTCCTTTCTTTATTGGGCACAAGTTCGCCCCATTAGACATTCAGTTTACTCAGTCATTCGCCGCCTCATCACTTGTCATTCGTGACAATATATACAAAAAGCTTATCCTCATTTTTACGGACGTCTCAACCAAGGAACGGAATTTGTTCAGAGCTAATGAAAAATTGATATAAAAGCATATTTTATAATTTATTTGTTATGTGTAATTACTGCTTCTTGCTATATTCATGTACCACCGTTTGATCGTATTTGCCGGCTAAAATGCATTGATATAATTTATTCACATACGTTGATTTTATGTGAGATTTAATTATCTGTATTACGACGAAGCTTTGCACTTTCAACAGGGCAGATAGTTGTTTCATTTCTCTCAAGAAGCACGCAATGCAGTGCGTCAGGTATTTGTAAGGGCCTCAATCGAAAGGGTGTTCAGCACGACGGCAGACATCTTTGCTTAGAAACGAGGCAAGAAGTCCGTCGAACTTTTGAGAGCCCTGTTGCTCAAGGTCAAATAAGTGTAAGCGCTGTCGAGAATATACGATTCCATAACACTCTTGTGTTTTGTGTGTTACCCTAGGACAATAAGGGAGAAAGGAACGCAGGGAAGTTAGCGGAAAACTTGTGGTAACAGTAGCTTACTTTTTGGACAGGTAATTGTAATTGTAATTAGCTACAATTTAGACTTGAATAATTGTAAATGTAATTAATTGTTTTTTAGTGACGTGTACAAGTCTGGTTCATACGCTGCGCAAAGCAGTTCTCAATAAATTTGGTTATCAAAAAAGAAACGATATTTTGAACGTTTGGAACGTCTACGTTTAAAAAAAAATGGCACGTATTTAATCTATAATGCACCTACACATATTTTAATTCGCTACTTAAAGAAGGAATTTAGTACTTCGCGAGGAGCCGCGCTTATTTCACTAAGGTTCTTCAGGTGATTACTAGTATACTGTATTTGCTCGAGTAATAGCCGCGCTGCTTAGGAACAAAGCCTGTGGGTCTGCTTTCCCGAGGAGCAAGGGGTATAGCGCATCATCACGATGGCAGAAAAATGGTAGCGTATTAGGGGACAGATATAACGTCTTCACGCGAAAATACTATCAGCTCAAATCGCATTTTTACGAAGAACCGCTTTCTCGACCTTGTTATTCGCAGCGTCATTTATGCAGAACGCGACGATTGGCTGTATGTGTGTGCTGCAGGAAAGTAGACGCAAGGGCATTGTTCATACGAAATACGGCTTCTTCTTGAGCAAATACGGCAGATCTAAACGGGCTGGGGTGAGGATTGAAGCCAGCATATCTGGGTTCTGCAGCACGAGCTATTCCTTCATGAGCTCCGAACTATGGTGCCCTAACAGGCCACCGATTGCACCCCTCCCTTTTTCTGAAAACTGCCGTATCAACATATTTCTGGGATGTAGTGGGTGGGAATACAAAAGTGGACCGCCTATACATTTTCTAGTCATTCCGTTGCCAAATTATCGAAGGCACACATCCAATAATGCGAGTAAAATTTGAACACCAATTTTATTTTGCGAGACAAAGATTTTAAAAGCTAATTTGTAATAAAATGCGCGTGCATAGCCAACAACCTACAGTTTTCTAGTACGTACTCTATTATCCTAATCAGTGTTTCTAGAATTTGAAAAAAAAACACGCAATCTGTGCTAGAAGACCGATTATTTATATTCACGCACCGGGAGGCAAATTAACTTAGTGGGATCTCGGTAAATTCTCACGTTTGCACTCTTTGTTATAAACAATACCACTTTCTGAAAGGCTAGAAACCTTCTTCGTGGAAAGCATGAACGAAGAAAGCAAACGCACAGTTCGTCCTTTGTGAACGAAGAGATAGCAATATGAGCCATTGTGAAAGGCAAGCTCCTCAGAACACAACGAACTCTGACCAAGAAAAGTAGTTGTTTGACCGTCCACTGCTTTGCCTGGCTCGAGTCATCATGTTATCAGGCGAGAACACATATCCTGGAACTGTTCTTATAGCAATCGGTCGTGGCAACATAAACATATTACCACGGTATGATCTTATAGTGAAACGTCGGCACTCAAAATGTATGGCAATATACTGTCAATGACAGACTAACGAGTTTTATAATAAAGGTAGTCTACTAGTTAACCTGAAATAAATTTTTTGATACCCGGTAAATAGAAGCAAATATGTGACCGCATGCTCGTAGATTTATTTTACTAAATGTGTGGTTTAGTTGTGCGCTTTATCCTATTATATTGCGAAGTGTATTTTCACTTATGCGATGACTAAGAGAGGAAGCCCTTAAAGTTTACAAATGCTGCAGAGTGCTGACGTAGACACCGGTGTCCGATTAACTGTTAATTTTGGCGCTTTTTTAAGATCGTTGAACGAAAAAAAAAAAGAAAAAACTCGCAAGACAAAGTTGAGCGATGCGACGGAAGCAAGTTTGCCGAGCCGACTTTTCCTTGCTTGTAGTGTGAGTATTTGCTTGCAGGGTCGGTATCTTGTTGCATGCTTTATATTCGGCGATGTTTTGAATAACGAAACTTATCGTCACTTTCCTCAACCTGACAGGGTCGTCTGCGTCATCCTTCGACTCTCATAAGTTCAAGGAACTCGTCCTCATAATTGTAAGAAACGAAGCTGCACTTCGAAATTTCGCACGCCACAACAACCTCCATTTAAAACACATATTTCACAAATATTTTATCTCGCTACTTTAAGTCATCGATTGTTCCAACTCATTTTAATGAGTTTCTGAATGTTTTAGAAATTATGTATAAACACTGCATACAAGTGAGGGCCTTGAATATCGAAATCGTCTTTTCTGCGGAACTCAAACTCCCCCACAGCAGGCGGCTGATTTGAAAGGAAACGAAGGAAATCACGACACGGCACAAGATAAAACACCTCTTCCTGGGGTGTAAACATAAAACATACAGAACATTTATTTTTAAGTTTTTAAAACTCTTTACATCAATGATAACACTATTGCGCATGTGTGCCATCGCTAAGATTGTCAGCAAATTTTCAGATCTTTTAGAAGGTTTTGCTTAGTGCGTTGAAAATCTCTAGCCGTCGTAGCCGCCACTCGACTCGTTGACTTTTTTTTCGCGTCCTTAATTGATATGGCTTTTTTTCCATCACAATCCAAGCTTGCCCTCTCTAAACGTTTCACCTTCGCTACGGTGCGTGAAACGCACCTTCGATTGGCGTGTTTAGAGTCCCATACAGCCCATCCATCGAAAGTCGCCCCGAAGTGACAAGAAATGACGTCACGAAAATCCAGAGTGTAATGCTGCGGGGTGTTTTGATCCTTACGGTTGGTCGTAGAAATGTTTACATTGAGTACAGGGGAACGCGAGAGTCGCTATCGGCAAGGCGTCCCAACTCTTGGCCTCCGAAGCATCCGTGGCCTGTCGAGCTGGAGAGCCACCTATAGCAGAACAGACGTCTGCCACGTCCACTATGGCTGTTGTCACACCGCCAGGATTGCGGTGGGCGACAGCATGACACTTCTATGACGTCATCAGGCGTAAACTAAGGAACCACTTTTTAAGGCGGGTAAATAAACACACTAGTCAGAGACGCTTTCCAAGAAGGACATAACAAATGCCATGCACGGCAGAACGCGCGTACGCTTTTAAAAAGAAACTTTAACGTTGTGGCGCGCCACCTACCTTTTCAGAGAGGACATCGAGTGCGTAAACAGCACGGTTTTCCTCCAGCTGTGCTCACTATGGTTTCCTCTCTTTTCTTGTTTTTCGTAGGTTGGGGATCGAAAACAACAGCTGAGTCTTTGACGACGACCAGCAAAGCGTTCGAGTTGCTGTCCGAACCTACGTGATGAGAACGCTCCAAGCGTCTGTTAAAGGACGGAAGCGAAATATAATTCCTCTTGCGGAAAAGAAGAAAAAAGAGGAATAGCCCGAAAGCGCTTTAGAATCGAATGAGGACTTCCACTTCTTTACTGTATATGCTTTATGTGCAGAAAAAATGTCCTATTCTGGCAGACCCTGAACACGTCAGCGTGGAGCCAATACGAGCACAGTTAGAACAATGTGGCTCCCAGGACTGCGGCTACAGTTCCTGAGACGCGGCCCCAACTGGTGTGCTGACTGCGTAATAAAAAGTGGTCCTTTGATCTCCATCTGTAAAAACCATAGATGTTTCTTGCTGTCTCCGGCCGCGATTCCAGTGGTGTGACAGCAGCGGTGGTGGCTGTAGCAGACTTCTGTTTTGCTCCAGTTCGCGCGCCACCTTGACAGTCCACGAAAGCTTGAGCAATCGGGAGTTTGAACTCCGCGACCACAGTGTCACTCGGCTTCGTTCCTACTCGTTGTCAGTGCTTCTAGCCCCAACCGCGGGGATAGGGACATTCCTCAACATGACGCGGAGGAATATCTGGCGTCATTTGCGGCCACTTTGGGACAATCTTTGATGTGCGGGAGGGATAGGACGCTAAAAGCACAATCGAAGACGTTTCGGGTAACATACTCAGCAGGCGGCAGCAGCGCCATAATAGACGAACGGACGGTGATACACAAAGAAATACAAACAATGGCGCTTTCTTTGTGTGTCTCGATCTGTTGTTCTGGTGTTTTTCGCGGTTGCTGTCCGTAGTAGATCGCCAACTTGGCCAAGCTTCCATCATATCAATATTCCTCAGCGGCTTTTTTTAATGATTTTGAAATATTTAAAAATGCGGAATTATTTTCAAATAAAAAAACAACAGATTATTGCTGCTTTGTGTAGGAAGATTTTCCGTTCACGACAAGGCATATTTCTTTAACGTCCAGACGCTGTAGAACTTTTCGCCAAGTTTTCGTGTTTTTCGCTAAACAATTTCGAAATATTTGCGTACGAGATATTTACAAAGAAATAATAAAACAATCAAGGGGGACGAATCTATGCATACACAATACTTCCCGAAGGTCAGTAAATCGGACAGACAGGAATATGTCTGAATGTCCGTCCCAGGGAGCACTTTCTAGAAGTCATAAAGGCCTCCTCTGATTCGTATCTTCCCATCGTCATTCATGCCCGCACTGCCCTGAGAGCGCCCCCTTTCATTATCACAGAAGTCCTAGGCACAATCATCAGCAAGCTAGGGCGGCAAATTATTGAAGCTTACAAGGTCAAGAGACCCTTCAACAACGTGGCCATGCCTTCACTTTCGCTTTCGATGGCAGAGCTGGATTTCCTAGTGCCGAAGCTGTCATAACAGTCTCGTCTTCCTTTCTGTTCGTTCGTCTTTTTTGTTGGGCCCCAGACTCCGTCAAGCTGCCTTTGGCAGCTTTTTGTATGGGGCACCGTTAGCTATAAGTGCTAAAAATAAAGATTGATTGATTGATTGATTGATTGATTGATTGATTGATTGATTGATTGATTGATTGATTGATTGATTGATTGATTGATTGATTGATTGATTGATTGGTTGATTGATTGATTGAGTGAGTGAGTGAGTGAGTGAGTGATTGATTGATTGATTGATTGTATTCACCTTCATTCCTTCTTATCTTATTTTTTCTTCTCGTCACTTTAGGTGTTTTCTCAGTGTGATGTATACCAGTATATGGTGGTACTCTTTGAAATAATGGTGTACGTCTGTGTTCGTCCCCCTTTGTTGCTTTATTCTTTTTTGTATTGTTTACAACGCGCTCATCGTATTTAACTAAGAGATATTCATTTGGTCTATATTTTAGGTCGTTCGACAAAGTATTCTAAGCAAATAGCGGTAGTTTTCCGGTAGTCCAGAATGTGCTTCTTATACCACGCACATCTATACAGTGGTCTGCTGACATGTAAGAGCAGAAAAGTGGGAGAGGAGTACTCGCTTCGCACCTCGCAAACGTTGCAACAAAAACAAAATTGTTCAGCGACTTTTATTTCTAAATTTCTATAAGGCATGTAATCAGTGTTGGGAAGTACTTTAAGTACGATGTACTTAAAGTACTACTTCAAGTAGGTTTAGGAAACTTGTACTTTAGTTGAAGTACATTCTCTGAGTATATACTTGTACCTTACTTAAAGTAGTTCATTCTGGTACTTTCGAAAGAAAGTACAATTCCCGACTTCAAAGTACATTCCCCAAATTTGGTTTTGTTAAATTTGTATCACGAAATGATGCTTTGTCAACTCCGAAGAAATAGCGGGAGGGATATTCTACTGTCACCACAAACGTGAGCAGACGACTCATCGCTCCGTTTGTTCTTGGGGCGGCTTTTCCGTAGCTTTTTGAACTCTCGCTACTTCTCGGTCGGTCAGCGCAAGGAGGAGGTTTAAAATATTCGGAGAGCAAAATTAATCATAATGTAGCACTCTGAGACTGTGCTGCGGAAAAATTAAGCTTTCAAGTCGAAGAAAAAGACAACAGAGGAGAAAGTCACAATGTTTTGAGACATTCTCTTTCGTCTTTTCCTTCGACTGGAAAGTTTCTTAATTTTTTCGCGCCCCAATTTCAGGTGTCACATTATGATTAATTATTACCAGCTCGCTTGCACACTCACTGTTTTTTTTTTCATTAAGGAGAGGACACTCCTCTATAAAAGGATTGCTTGCGGTATCTACGGGGCTGACGTCATGCACTCTCCTAGAAGATTTAACTCCCTTGTGTGCAACAATCCAGTGTAAGCGGCGCCAAATTCAGAAGAGAGACTTTTGAATTTGGCTCCATTCCTGAAAATAACTACTCTGTGGCCACTTGACTTTATCAAATATTCGCCAGCTGTTTTTGAAAATAGGTCATGCACCCATGATTACCCCTAGGCAATGCATACCAGTTAAAAATCACTGTATAGGGGAATGAAAGGGCATCATGAAAGATTGTGTTAAAATACTCGTACTTTACTTTGAAAGTACATCGTGTATTATAGTACTTTACTTCAAGTACATTGCAGCCAGTGCACTTACTACTTTACTTGAAGTACATCACGTCTCATTTACTTTGTACTTTACATGAAGTACCTTTAAGATGTACTTTACCCAACACTGCATGTAATGCAGTTTTGCAGGTTCGATCGTTTAAACTTATCTAGAAGTCATTAAGCCGTCGCTTCGGAGAGTGAAGAAAAAGCATGTATTTTTAGCAATTTCCCCGGTTCATTGAGCCCGGATTCTTTTTTCAAAGGTCACGTGGCGTCAATTTCCCAGCACGTATATTGAATTGGTGTATAGGTAGCATGACGTAAAATGTTCTGTTTGATTCTTTGGAGAAATTTGATTGGTATGCCACCAGTCGTAAGATCATGTGATGTCAATTTCCCCGCTAACATTAACGGGGGAACTGAAAGTGTTTAGATCACGTGGCATCCATTTACCCGCCAAGTTTAGCAGGGAAACGAATCTGGTGTATAGGTTAGCTGTCATGAGGTCACATTACGTCAATGTTTTCCGCTTAATTTAGCGGCGGAAACAAAATTGGTGTGTAAGCCTCGTGACGTCAGGTCCCGTGACATCAAACTTCCCTCTAAATTTAGCGGGGAAAGCGAATTGGTATAGAGGTCACGTAATGTCAGGTGACATGATATATCAGAGTAACCCACCGATCTCTACTGTAGTAGGCTGGGTCGCGGACCGAGGCTTGATTTGCTGTGGTTGAGTGGAACCACCTTCAGCCTCACTTCACACCAGCAAATGCATGGGACTCTCTAAAAAAAGCGAGAAAATTGCCGTTTTTCCCATTTCTAAGAAGTTGTCTGCACTTAAAGGGGCCCTGCAATGGCTTTTTTACTAATTTTTTATTTGCACCAAACCTGAGCGCACTGAACGTAGTAACTTAATGACACTTTTCTTTTCTCAAATTTCGATTTATTTTAGAAGTTATAGGCAAATTAAAATTACAAAAACAAGCAAAAAATAACCTCCTTCATGACGTCCTTGGTTGCTTGAGTGGCCGTGAACTAGACGAGGGGTGGTGAGCTGAGCGAGCGCTCACGGCTGCCGTACTCCGTGTCGACGGCGCGAGAGGGCGCCACTAAAGCGTGTTCTGGATAGGCTGTATGTAGCGGGCAGCTAGAGCGGCTCTCATTGCATTTGCTGCGCGATTAAACACAAATTCGGCATGACACTTCATTGGCCACAAACGACAGCAAACACGGGGTAAAGATCAGTTCAGAATGGGAGCCACTTCGCGCTGCCATACCGCGAAACGGCCAAACCGCAAGACAAAGCTGCTCACCGAAGGCCTTGGGAACGCTCAGAGCCGGCCGGGTCCTTCGGTCCCTACGGCCACAGCGCCGCCGCGTACATCCGGGACCTTTCCGTGTCGGCGCCTGATCCCACTACTCCTTTCTAGTAGGCGCCGCCTTTTCCACCGATTGGTGGCGGGTATGTCGACGGATCATTTCTTGTTTCCGTACTTTATAAACTGCATTTGTTTCTTTTCTGATCTCAAATACTGAACAAAAACTACTTTTATAAATAATTGAAACGGTTCGCGCCCCTTATATTTTGTATTTCGACTAAAAAGAAGCTTTTAGCGGCTCTGACCAGTAGTAAGCCCAGGACCTAAGACGTCACATTACGCGCGCTTTCGGTACCGCGGGTCGCCCCGTCGGTGGAGGAGGTTTCCGCGTCGTCCGGTTAAAATATGACGCACTGATATTTAGTGACTCTCTCCGTGCCCGCTGGCTTGCCCGAACCCCAAGAGACGTGGAAACCGCAAAAAGGTAGACGCTTAATTATGATTGCAGGGCCCCTTTAAACCTTTTTGCTGCTTTTCGGGAAGCCTGTCAAAATAGCTTCTGCAGAAATGTTAAAACTGAGATCCCTCGCAGTTCTTATAAAAAGTGTTTTGTGATCAAGAGTGCCTCTGCTGGGCAAAAAATGTAGTGCAGTTTAATGAGACAAAAGTTACCTAGAGTTACCGCGGATTCGGTGGCGGTTTAAATAACTTGGGTTTAACAGACGATAAACTTTAATGCTTTGCTACGCGGAATTTGTTCACTCCCGGAAAGCCGCTGTAAAAGTGAAACTATTCCGACATTCATCAACTTCCGGGCTTTACCGAGGGCGGTCTTATTGACGGCAAGTTCCTGTGTTTATTGTACTACAAGAGCAAGCTTGCCAGCTCAACCGTGGGTGCTCTGGCACGTTTAATGTTTTAATGGGCTTTCGAACACTTGACAAGTACCGATTCGAACTCCAAACACCCAATATAATGATCGTAGCGCATCATAAAATACTCGCGTTCGAGCACCATGTACAAACTTTATTACTTCTATTTGTGTGTGTTTCTCCCATAGTCTGACGTGTATTGCCTTGTGTCAAGGAACAGCGTTTTTGTACTGGAAGCATTTTTTCCCTGATACCTTTTAACTTTTATGTTTTTCAGAGTGTCAAACTAACGTGCTCCTGTTTAGGAGCTGTTTGGTGAAGGTCTTCGTCAATGTGAAATTGTTGGATTGCTCAATGCTTCTCGCCAAACCGTGTCTGAAGCCATTAAGCGCCCTCACGGGCTCCGCCACGAAGGCGAAAGCCCCGGAAGAGGATGAAAGCGCATTGTCAACACCTCTGCCAACCTTCAGATCACCCGGGAGCGAGGGAGCGAAATCCGAGTCTCGTAAAAGAAATATCGCTCGTGAGATCGGAATGAAACGCGAATCGTTGCGACAAAATGGTTGAGAAGAAGATGAAACTTAAGCCCTACAAGCCTCAAAAAGTTCAACTACTTACGAATGACCACAAGCGAGTCCGGCTTCAAAGACACCGCCAACTTCAACGCCGGGCCGCAGGTAACGCGCTGGGAGTGTAGCCTCATCACAGACGAAAAGCTTTTTACGGATCTCAGGCCTATGGACTGCAGCGTCGTGGACACTTTTGGAGGCCAGGGCCTGCGCTAAGCGCCGAAAACGTTTGCGAGTCGCTGAAGCCAATCGCTGGCGTCTAGAGTGAGACCGAATCACGCCGGAAGAGCTGCGGCTCATCGCCGACCCTTTCAAGAAGCGCCCGGGGCTCTGCATCGACGCTGAGGGAGGATACTTCAAAAGCTGCTGACAATGTGTCTACTTAGGCCCGCTGCAGTCGGGGCAATTCCTCCCAGCAACTTGACGTCGCAAGACCGGCAACACGTGCCGCCCGTGTCCACACGCAGCATCCGAATCGCTACGATTTGCCATGACCAGCAACAAATTTGAATTTTCTTACACAATATAGACACAGATGTTATGTCGCTATAAACGTGTTTTTATATACTTTAAATGACGTTGGGATTACAAGCTCATCTTTCTGACGCGGCGTATCCCCCTCCCCCCCCCAAAAAAAAAAGAAAAACAATAGATTTATTTCGGACCAGAGCCAAGTCTTTGGTTGTCGTGACCTCAACGCCACAGGTCTGTCACGTGTAAATATCGCCTCCCTGATTGACTGACTGCTGTCGCTTCAAACGTATTCGACTTGTCCGAGTTGCGCGTCCGTTTCGAGGCAGTGCTCACGCGCTGCTTCGGGACAGTCACACTTCCGTCGCCGAGGCAAAAATGCGGCGTACGTTTACCTTTAAGTTTCTAGGAAACAGGTGCGCCCCATTGAACGTCTATCTTGAGTTACCACCTGAGTCTGTGTTTTCTCTGTGACAGTGTCACGTAGATTCATGGGGTTACGTGACGTTTCAGTGTCATGAGGGGTCACCACGTCACGTGACGTCACCTTGCCACGTGGTGTAGGGGTGTCCTTTGACGTCATTGTGTCGCGTGCCGTCACAGTGCTACGTGACTTCACATAAGAATGTCAAGTCATGGTGTCAACTGATGTTACGTATCCAGCAACGTTATTAGATTAGCTCAGTTACGGAACTGCTCATAGACGCTGCATGCACGAGCAGTACCCCCCCCCTCACTTACCACGACTCGCCTGGCGTCGCTCGACGCGCCGCCGGACGGCTGCTTTGGTAACTGCAGTGTATTCTATGGGAATCGGGATACGTACGTTTCGAAGCACGGCGTCTAGATGGGCTTCAGCTCTGCTCTTTGGAACGCACAGTTATGAAACGAAAATCTAGATGGCGCTTCGAACGACGGCAGGCGGATTGAAGTGAGTGAGGGGGGTACCCTCTTCCACGGGAGTTCCACAACTGAGGTAATCTAGTAACGTTGGTATCCAGGTGACATCATAACGTCACACTTTATTGTGACGTTACAGTTTCCCTTTGCGTCTCTCGCGTCACGGGATGTTGTGACGTCATGCTGTCACTGAGGTCAAATAAAAGCTATATTACTATGGATTTGTGCGCCTTTCTAATGACGTCAGTGCCACGTGACATGGTGACGTCATCAGTGCTACGTTCCATGGTCACAAATGCCCTAAACCCGCCCCATGAGTGCTCTGAAATTAAAAATATAATACATCATCTCTGCAGAATCAGGTGAAAATAGGAGATTTCACCTCCCACACTTCCGCAGGTGCGCATCCATTTGTCTGGATATACATCTATAGGTAACTACTTTTTTAAGATCATCTCTGTTTGACTTAGTAAGTTTAAATGAACGGGCTCCAATATTAATCAATAACCATTTAGTAAGAATTAGTAAAAATACTGTCAGTGCGCACGCGAGCTGGTGGAAGTTTTCCTCGGTGACTTTAGCCTGAGACTGGGCAGACGGTGAAAACAATTTCGACAGTGACAGGGAAAAAACAGGTACAATGGATGTCTCTAACTTAGCTAATGATTTTATTTGTTACCCTTCTTACATACACAGCTCCACACGAAGGAACATCTTGTTAGTCAAGGGCATCCACAGAACACATATCCACACAAAAACCACAAATATAACCTACAAAGCACAATCAACTTTAAACTATAAACAAAACAAAACTTTTTGCACTGGTTTTTTATTATTTCAGATGTTTAAAATCCAAACAAAAATATAATGGGCGCGTTCAGTAGCGGCTCCCTTAACTCCGAACGGTGTAACTCGAGTCAGAGTTCTCAAAATGTTTACTCAGCGGGGAAAAAAAACCCGGCACCTTAGTTATTTTTACGCTGTTTCCGCTTCGTCCCTTGTGGCAGACGGCCACCAAATAAAATATAAGCAGACGACGCCAAGCACGGCCCCTTATTTTTGACGCCGGAATCGACGAAGTATTGACAAGGTAATTATAAAAAAAATGGAGCGTCTAGACTAAAGCGCTGCTGTTCGAAGCGATCCAAAGAGGTTGAGCCCTTCGCAGTGCGGTGCACAAATTGTTGCTGTTAAATAAAATAAAAAAACAAAAAAACTACAAGAACGTCGTTAACACACGCAAAATATGGCGCTCGGTGAATCTACTCTCTTGGTTGCGATACTCTCAAACGGCCATACGTTTCTTCTGCACTGCTTGCCGAACTTCCTATAAAATGTGTTCGTATACATATGGGATGTCAGCCGCGCTTGACTATCTAGGTTTGGTAGGCCGAAGCGATCGTCAGCCAACGTCTCATGATCGCATACACCCAGGTTTAGCTACGCAAACAAAACATTAATCGATATCGTATTCTGCGTGAGTGTCCAATTGCGATCCAGTCGCGTTCAGACCCGACCTTGCTCTGTTCAGCGCGGACAGGACTATCGTCGATAATCACCAAGTTGCCTTCCAACGGCGATGAAATCCCGGAGCCAAAGGAACGTTCACGTGGTTTATTAGCATGTCCTAAACAAAACAAACAAGCTTCAAAACATTTCCGAAGAATAGCCTAAGCTGCTAACAAAATCCGAATGCGTTATTCGTCTTACCATGAGCACTGTTTAATGCGAAAGCAATAAGTATCCCATGGAGCGAACCGGCGTTATCAGCTTTTGAGGCCGCGCCAAACGGCACCCAAATTCCCCTGTACCATGCAGCGAAGCCTGCCGTCTGTAGCAGCGAACTGATGGATACATGCCCACTGGCTGCCGCGCGTCATAGTTTCAAGGAACGCCACCCCACAGAGAAGCCCCCTCCATGGAACAGCGGCCATGCCGCCGGTACGAGGAAGAGGGTGGCCGGGCTCTGCAGAGCGGCCATGGCGGCCGGTCGCAGAGCCCGCCCGGGCAGCAAACGCAGAGGTCGCTCGGCCGGGCTCAGCTCTTGTAGGAATACGCTACGTATACTAATGTTTTCGCATTCCAACACGTTAGCAGTCTTAAGTGTTTCTGTAGTTTTGTATTAACAAATGCGAGCGAACCGCAGACCTACGTCGCAGCCGACAAAGCTTCTCCCGCCTTTTTTTAAATCTTTCAGCAGCGGAACTCAGATCATCAATCCGGATGTACGTCATACCTTGCTCTTTTGCGTCCTCGTGCACTGTTTCTGGACTCGGTGCACGGGAGCTTGACTCCGAGATCTCGGCGTTACGTGCACCAAAAGTCGTTTCTTTGTTTTATTTTTGCCGTCTAGTCGAAGGAGCGCTGGCTCACTGACCCTTGGAGGCGCTACTGAACGCGCCCATTGCTTTTAATTGTGACGCACAAACAAAGCTGCAATGTTGACCCGGCACTTCGCGCCACGACCTCTCCTAGACGCTCGTGACTAACAAAGAATCAGAAGAGAAAATAGGAAACTCGCAGTGCTTAAAACGTACAGCTTTTTTTATACGTCACATATTTCAGCAATATACTGTAAACGACAATTATATATATATATCGCGATCTGCATGATGTGTTCGCGAATCGTGTGTGTCAAGAGTTCGCAGATCTTAGGCGATTATTTCGCGGGCTTATAAGGTGTTCGCCGAATCGACGCTGTAGCTTCCGTAGCGAGCAGATACTGGCCGCAAACCACGCGGTGCATTATGGGTAAATTTTCCCGCTAAAATTAGCGGCAAAATGATCCCACTAAATTACGCGGTAAATTAGTTCTGCTCTAAATTTAGTCGAACAATTTTCCTGCTAACTTTAGCGGAAAAATTCCACGTCTAATTTAGCAGAAAATATATCCTCGCCAAATTTAGCGGAAAATTTTACCCTAAATGGGAGAGAGAGAGAGGAGAGAGCAGAGCGACCTCATACGTACCTTCTTCTGCTCTTCCTCAAGAGCTGCGCTCTAATTCGGCGTTACAGGGATTGTAAACGTCTTTCTTTTTTTATTAAGTATTAGTGTGTCTTGTTTGTCCCTTTGTTAGTAAAGACCGTCTTAGTAGAGGTACGGGTGCGAAATTAGTGGTGCTTTGTATTTGATTTTTGCTTTAGTTTTGTGTCTGAATATGAGTTCTATGCTTGTCCTTTAATAACGGGATGTACAACAGTGGTGTCTTTGAAGTTCGTAAAAAAATTCTCTCGGGAAAAAAAAATTGTGCCCGGTGAAAATATCACCGGGAAAAAAGGCCTGAGCTTAAAAAAAGTACTGAGCGTGGAATAAGGTCCTGATTTGCCATTACTACTTTTAGCTTATACACATCTCATGAATGTGAATATCTCATTCAAGATGGTTGTTAATTTGCATTTTTGAATATTGGGCGTTATCTTAATATTCTAACGGTGTACATGAGCAGCTGATGCAATTCATTACGCGCATTTTTACCGCTTGTCTTACAAGCATTTTTGTTTTCGAGTCTCTAAAGCATGCTTTTTTGGATTTTTGGAATGTTGATAATGATTAGGTTGATAAAACTAGGATAAGGTTGAGGAACTAAACAAAATGATTTGAGAATGTGAAACGCAGCACAGAGTGTGATAATGCACAGTTCACTTTTCGGTGAATCTATTTCTTCAAAACGTCCTTCTCTGAATTTTGCCTCTCAATTCTAGTTATTTTGCTCATAGTGCTATCGAAAAAATAGGACGTTCGCAATTTTTTCAAGTTGTCTCGTAAGGTGGATGCTCATAAAAACTAAACGTATCATCTAGGAAACGTTTGCTAAACAAGTAAAGCATGCTGTCAAAACGGGTTCAATAAGAGGTTAGGTTCAAATGAATTAAACATTAATACATTAGTTAGGCTGAACAAATGTTGTGATCTAGCTGTGTTTGAGATACAAAAAATTAATTGTTTAGATGTGGAGACTTTAATGTAATTTACTATTTTGAAAGTGCAACACACAATGTAATACTTTAACTCAAAAGGATGTCTCATGGCTCTGGCGTGAAATTGTTGTCCTTTTTTAGAAAAGAAATAAAAACAATTCTTTCCGCTTTCCTAGAGTTATACGAACAGCGAGAATCTCTATCTGCCCAAATTGGTTTGTATCGACACACACACACCATGCCATAAACAAACTGTAAGAGGACACGCTTAGCATCAGTCGCCTGTTGTTTTACATATGAAAGCGTGTGTCATGCCTCACGCGTGCGGATGCTTGTTACTTGCTAAGAATGCTAATTTGTTTGGTGTGCGCTCGAGAATAAACGTAAATGTCAGAAACATTTCTTATCTATATTTTTTTGTGCCTGATGCGAGACAAGTTGAACCGCGGTCGTAAATCACATTAGTAAGAAAACGAATCACCTGCAGGTTTATATAAAGAGAACATAGGAACTGCGTTCCTTTAAAAACCAGGAAATAACGTCCTTAAGAGGAAAGTATTGCCGCTCGTAAATATCGACAGGAGAAGTCGGAATCAGGTCCATAAAATCCTTCCCAGATACGCAGACTTGGCTATAAGTTCAGAGCAGTCCGCTAGAACGCTTAAAGTTCTCGGAAACCATTCCAACCGCCGTTCACATCATTATGCCGTGCGACTGCAAACGAAAAGTGAGAGGGCCTTGAACACGACCATAAATCCTCGTATCTCGACAAGTTTAACAAGCGGATATCCGAAAACGGCGAACAGACCACCAGCAAACTCAGCTGCAAAACAAGAAGGGCAACTTTTCATTTTTGAAGTTTAATATCTTTTGCAGGGTGCGAAGGGGGAAAGGGGGGGGGGTCTAAACGCCGTGCGGTTGTGATGTGTTACTCTATGAAATCGAGATAAGAAGATACTGTACAGAATGAACTGTAGGGTACTATACCAATACCACCAAGAAGACAAAAGCCTGCGCAAGCTTCCCGCTCTCCGTTTTTAATCACTTTGAACTTATTACATGCCGGTGTGCGTGACCATGCACCATGTTACGACTTATTGAGCTCTGTTAGCGTGATTGTGTTTCCTTTTATATTTTCATGCAATTACAACATTGTACGACTATGATGACATTCCATGTACCCCCTCTATGTATATGCCCCCTGTGGGCCTTTAGAGGTAATTAAATAAATAAATAAATAAAAGTCACCAATAGAGATTTCACGCAGCGCCACCTATGCGAGGCGCAAGTCGTTTGCTCCTTGCGCAGAGGTTGAGCTGACGTCAGAAAGACGCCGAGCTCTGATTGGCTATGATTGAAAGGAGAGCGGGTAGACCTCAATGCTAAATGCCTCGAGGTCTACCCCGAGCGTCTTTCAACCAGCCAATAAGAGCTCGGCGTTCTGAGATCATCGCAACCCGTGAGCAAGAAGCAGCGAACTTGCGCTCCGCATAGTCTTGCAGCGTCTCATAACGAGGCCGTCGCTAGCACACGTAGACGCCATGACGGACGCTTTGCGGAGAACTCAAGTAGACCTTCGGCATGTTTGCCGCTTGGGGCGGGTCGGGGATTTTCTCACCGTGACGTCACGCACAGATCTCTTCCATGGTCATTTGGTAGGTTAAGAGTAAAGTGGAACCTCCTCCCACCTCTTTCCACTTTAGCAGAGCGAACGCTGGAGAGGAGCTTCCATTTTACTCTTAAAGGCCGACGACCAGACTCAAGATTCTACAAGGCAGAAGATCCACCTCACCATGGGGGAGGAGAAGACAGGCAACGGTGGACAGGGTAGAAGGGGGCGAGGAGGAAGCGAGGAGAAAAGTGGAAAGCGCGAACTGGTCGTCGGCCTTTAACCTGTCGCCGACTGCGTGCAGTATTGAGTATACTCCGTTTCACACTGTCCGAGCACAGCTCACGCTACGATGCAATGGAGCCAATCAAACTGCGACAAAAAAGCATGGTTAGACTGATCTTCGTCTTTGCACCTTTGATATCACCGGCCAACCGTAGAACACAGTCTGTGTTAATAGAAAAGAAGCAGGCCGTCTTCCCGACCCCTCTCCCTTCCCCTGCCCCACATGAGCTCCGTAATTGGTGCCGTGGGAGGAAGATTATAATAAAATAGAGCAAATATAAGCAAAATAAGCGGAAAGGAAAGCAGTTTGGCGGTCAGGTCGGGGATAATGTGCCGCGGAAACACTGTCGACACTAATTAGGCGAGGCTAGCTGCTAAGAAGAGCCAGAATTTGTGTCTCAAGGATCTCGGCTTTTCCTCACTAAGGGTGTTTTGGTGGAGAAGCATCTGTCGGTTCTGCTGGCAAAGCTGCTTTGATCGTTACTCGACGGCAGATTTGGCGGTCATATAATATTTGGGAACATGCTCGGGTCGTTTCCTGGCTAATTTTGCATGGTGCGTTTAACATGGTGCACGTTTACTAAAAGGTGATTGTAGGACTCAGCGACAACACCACGAACGTTACTTTCTCGTCGAAATTTAATGAGAAGGATAATGGTCGTGCATCGCCGTTGTTGGCGTCGGTTATGTGCAAGGTGGTCGAACACTGTTTTTTTCTTTCGTCATAATTGTGGATTATTTGTTCTTTTGTTTTTTCGTAATAATTATATGTTATTGATGCCGAATATCTACATACTAGACTGTACTAATAATAGTTGAAGTATCACGGGATGATGCAAATAAATAAATTTCAAACAAACTTTGAAATAGTAAAACTTAGCAAGTTTATGACTCCATGGTGAACGGCTCGCCATGTCAATGCTGCTCAGCGCTAAAATTATATTTCGAGTGGTGCAACTTAGGTACTATAAAAAGACGAAATCCTACCAAAAAACAAAACACGATGTAGTTTTTTTTGCACCAAATATAGTAACTGAAAGAAACGCAAGGCGTGCGGAGTCTTCAGCATATCACATCCACCCCCCCCCCCCCTTCCCCCAAAGCCACTGAGATTGCTGTATTTGTCGATAACCACGACAAAAAAGGAATCACGCAACAAAGAGCATGTTTACGTCATAGGCTGCGCCCTGCGCTTCATAACCTCTCAGTAACTATGGCCACTCTCCCTATTTTGAAATCACTCCAAGTCTTCGAGGTGTCGTGTTGGCGATGTTATTATTTGTTCATGATTACTAGAAAAAAGCACGAATTAGAGCATAGCAATGGGTTGCTATGGTCACGAACCTTGTTACAAGTTACACTCAAAAAAGAAAGAAATCGATTACAATTGCAATTACTCTCGGTTAAAATATTCAATTATATTACTTAATGACTCGAAAAGAAACGCAACTGGACGGTACTCGAACTAGTAAACCGCTACGTTTTCCAACCACTTCAGAATTCCAAAACGGTAGATGTTCTGCCGCTTTGTATATTTTTTTCTGTACATTAATGAACTAGTGTCAGCGAATTGCATACAACTTATTTCTTAATTACAATTTCTGTAGGCCATCCTCCTGCAGGGGACTTGGTTCGATGATTCATTTGTTGGATAACTCGTAGAAACAAAGGAGCGCATTAGAAAGGAAACGGGGAAAATATTGACTGTTGTGAGTAATTTTAGTTCTTTCAAAAGTAATTGAATTACTCTTGTAATTACTCCCTAAAGAATGTTATCAAATTATTACAAAGTTACTACAAAAATTATTTGATTACAAATAGTTTGATTACTTACAATGAGCACCGCACAGGTTTGCAAACTCGTAAGAAAACGGAGTTTCTTGATGTGTCTTGCTTCGTAATTTGTTCTTTGGAATTCTTATCGGCTGAGGCGGGAAATTAAAATGAACAAACCTCAACCACACTGCGCTTTTTTTTTTTTAATGCGAAGACTTTAAAGCGTATTTATGAGCCTCTCGGAGACGTTCGAAGCCGAACCGGCCGGCTGTGCCAGAGTGACGCTAAAATTAATTTATTTGTTGCGACGGCGACGATATGGTAAAATGGAAGCAAAACAACGATGGTATTTTAAAACTCAGGGGTCTCCAGAAACGTTGGTATTGCTTCAAAATGGTAGCGAAAGGGCATAGCGTGGCTGCCGTTTCAGGAGCTGATCAATTAAACGCGCTATCCGGGGCGTGGTCCTTTGGGTAGCTCAACATGTGATGTAGGTCAGTCATTGCAATCGTAATTATAAAAATAAAATAAACCTGGTGACCGGTGCTTTGAAGGTTATTACCTAGTAGATCCCAAGAACAAAGATCATCAAAATCTTACATGTTATGCTTATTGAACTTTAGATTGATTCGATACCTGCTCTCGGACCAGATGTGGCTTCTTAATGGTATATAGTAAGCATTAATGGGAGAGGTTCAAACTTATATGATCTGAATAAATTCCAGAGGCTTAAGGTGAGTTGCAACTTTCCAAACTTTGAGATTCTTTTAAATTAAACTAATTTCATCAAAATATTTCCTAAAGTGAACCACAAAGGAGCCATCCCGACCAAGCCTAGTGATAAAAATAGCAGATATTTTTTTTATTCAAATACAAATGTACAGAACAAGTACAAAGTTGTTAGCGAGCGCTGTGTAAAAGTGTTGTTCCTTGTGTGTGCGAAAGATTGCGGGACAGTTTTCTGAGTGAGCTGCAACGTCGACCAACATGAACAACCAACGCGTTGAACTTGAAGTTCTAAGAGCTGGTGAGCCTTTGACATCTTGGACAAGGGATACTTATAACAAAAATAAACCACAAAGAATCCAAGTTTTTCCTATTTGATTTGATAGAGTCTTTGTAATCCCCTCATTTGTATTACCTCTAGAAAACTCCACTTGCAATTTTTTAAGGTCAATGCAATAACTTGAATTTTCCCCTGTGAATAAACTGTAATAAACTTCACTTTGGGGTTTTCGCGATCAACAAACAGATTCATATGATAACACAAAATAAGTGCTGAGTAGTACTGAAATTGTGCCTACACATTTAAGGAGAAAAGTAACAGCTTCCTGCGTTGGTGACAAAAAGGTGACTTTCCTGAATCAGCGCCTCCGCTGATTTTTTACGCGCGGTGCGTTCTAGGACTTTTTGAACCAGAAAACACAATGGCAGCCCAAAATGACCCGGTATTTTCCAGAGTATTAAACGTCGATACAAGAAAATACTGGAATAAGCAGGGCTCCACACCGTTCTCTCGCTTGGCAGCCGCATACGGTCCCAACACCGCCTCGCACAAAGCAATATGCCAGACCCCAGTCAACCTCCGTCTGATTGTGATCCCTTCAATCAGGTTTTCATCCTTCTTACTTGGAGCCAACGGACCAGTACTTTTTTTGGCAGACATGACGGCCGTTTGGGAATCAAGCTAAAAGCGCCATCATAAGTTATGTGTTCTTTCCGACCGGGTTCACTCCACATATGTAACGTGAACTTTGCGTGCCGTGCGGATTTCCTTTTAATATCGTGCTGTAAGGTTTGCACAAATAATTATATCTGAAAAAGCATAGAGTTCATTCGGAACAAGAATACAACCATATTGCCGCGACCGCAGCTGACGAAGTAGGCAGCGCGCCCGTGACCTAATGGTTATCGCGCTTGCCTTGTACGCAGAAGGCCAGGGTTCGATTCCTGGCCGCGGCTACACATTTTTGTTGAGGCTGTAATGTGACGTTCTAGTAAATTTGAGAACCGTCTTGCTGATTCGAGGTTAGAATGTTCTACGCGCCGAACCTTCTACGCCGAATGATCCACATGCCCACGCGTGTACAAAAGGGCTCCGCGTGGCAAGCCGTAGTCAGTTTCGCCCCAGCGTTCGACTCTGCTCTTTCGCCGACTTCGACGCCCGCGACGCTCTACTGTTATCTTCTGTTTCCTTTATTTTTGGGCACAAGTTCGGCCTATTAAACGTTTAGTTTACTCAGTTATTCACCGCCTCATCACTTGTCATTCGTGACAATATGACGTTCATTGCATTTTTTTCGTTACACTTATGACGAATCCATTGAAATGGGATGATGATTCATCAGGCGTTAGTCTTTCGTTGGTATTGAAAATGCATTTGCGTAGAACTATGCACTCAATGGAATTAGTGCATTATTTTATGCAGTTGATTGATAACAACCTGCCTCAGTATAAAATCAAAAGTGGAGATCATGCAATCGATAATCCACGCGATAGCACTTTGTTTTGTATAAGAATCGCTTTCAGATATGACACAGCTCAGGGACATTGATTCTGTTTGTAGGTGTTAAAGATCATTCTTCGATTTAAGATAGTCACACTATACATCAACATTTCTTTCATCTGAAGTTCGGATGCAGCCGACACTACGAGTTGATGGGAACAGCCAAACACTGTCAAAAGTTCCACAACGTGGTATTCGTCATCTTTTCGAACATGTTCTAGCATGGCTAAACTAATCATGTATATAAATAACCCAGTGACTAACGCTTTTGAGGCTCTAAGATTGGTCCCATTACTTCATAGCGTCGTCGGTGACTGGACTTAAAATAACGAAGTATTGACAGGTATCGCATTAAAAAAATGAAAGCCGTTTACAACTCCCTGTAACGCCGAATTAAAGTGCAGCTCTTGAGGAATAGGAGAAAAGGGTACTAAGGGGAAGGTATACACCTCCTCCCTCCTCCTCACCTCCTCATCCTGTCTGCTACACCTCCCTCCGAGCGGCGTCGCCATCGCCTCACGATTTCACGTGACCTCACGGGGGTCATGTGACGTCACCGGGGTCACGTTAACTCTCGGGAGTCACATGACCCCTGTGAGGTCTCGTGACGATGACGTCATTATCATCGTCATCGTCACTGATGACTTCATCAGTGACGATGACGATGCGAATGCCGATGACGTCATCAGTGACGTCACTGATGATGATGCCGATGACGTTGCCGGTGACGTCACTGATTACGTCATCAGTGACGATAACGATGACGATGTCGATAACATCACTGATGACGTTGCTGATGACGTCATCAGTGACGTCACCAGTGAAGTCACACGTCCCATAATAAACCTCGCGGTTAGGCCGACGGCGATGGCGACGGCGACGCCGACGCCGCTCAAGCCGGAAACGGGCGCGTAAGAGCTGCGCTCTGAAACAAAGCACCAGTAGTCAGGAGTAGAAGAGAGTAGAACAAAGAGCACAGTCTCCCAACTGATATCTCGTTAAATGATGAGGCAGACGAGTCATCAAAAATTAAACACACGCATCATAAAGCAGATGAAAACCAGTGATGCTCGAATTAGGTTTAGTAGAAAGGGAGGAGAAAGAAAACAAAGTACAAAATGGAATCCGACTATTGTCTAGAAGAAAATAATGAAAGGCGTTTACAACCCCTGTAACGCCAAATTAGAGCGCAGCTCTTTAGGAGGAGGAGGGAAGGGTACTAACGGGAAAGTATACCCCTCCTCCTCACATCCTCCTCCTCTCTGCTACTCCTCTTCCCCTCCTCCCTCCTCTTCCTCCTCCCCGTCCTCCTCCTCCCCTCCATCTCACCTCATCCTTCGAGCTCCTCCTCTCCTATCCTCGTTCCTCCACCCCTTCCTCCTCTCTTCCTCTTAATCCCTCCTCCTCCCTCCTCCCCCTCTGTTCTCTTTATCTCCTCCTCATCTCCCCGTCGTCCTCCTCCTCCTCCTCCTCCATCCTCTCCCCCGCGTGTTGCATCATGGGAAATGTCCCATAATGCACCGCTCTGGACCCTCTTGATGTCACACCTGATATCACGAATGACGTCACGAGGGTCCCGCGCGGTGACACCGACGCCGACGCCGCTCAAGCCGGAAACGTGCGCTTAAGAGCTGCGCCCTAAAAGAGTTTTAAACAAAATGTTATCTTAGGAATCAGTTCAACTTTCTCCTTCACTATACATAAGCAGGTAATAAAATCTCTTAATTTTTGATGACGCAGTTTTCAATGGGATTAAATATCGAAATTTGTTTTGACATAGTAACAAACACACTTTTGGGAACGTTCTTGGCTTGGATCGAGTGAACTATTACGACGTAGAACCACCACTGTTATCCAGTTCAGGACCATACAGATGTAGCACAGTGTCCCTGACTCAGAAAAAAACACAAAAAAGTGTATATTTCAGTCACGACTTTCGCTTTACTGGGTCCCTTTGAAAAACCAAAATTTGTTTAAGTACCACCTTAAGAAACAAAGACAAAAACGCATGCAGCAAACAGAACAGCGCCATCCACCCTCTTCCTGCTTGATAAGAAGATGGAAGACAAAAACCTCTTATTAACGCTAGACCTTTTAGAATCGCAGTTGCGCCTTTGGAGATTTGTTTGTGTCTGAAAGATGACAGCGGAACAAGCGCCAGGTCAGGAACGGCACTCACCAAGTCGAAAAAGGAAGCAAGGTTTCCGGAGCAAGATGTAGTGGGCGTTGCAAGAAAGGAGGGCCTGCGCTCGACCTTACAAGTCAATCAGGAGCCCCGGCGTGCTACCGCCAGGCATCGGGCCTCTACGGTCGGAAGATGTATTAGTTCTTGAAGTGCCTTGGATATTGTCCTGCCATTTCCTCTTGGAAGACTTCCTATGGCGGACAAGTAGAACAGCATAGCAAACCTAATAACGCAATGGCTGTGCGCTGGCCGTCGATATAGCGTCTACGGATCGCCGTTTCTTTCATACTTTTGAGCTACCTTCGTAGATGTGCTACTTGTTATTAACGTGAAACGTATTTTTCTCTTTCGCGGGAGAAGGAGGGCATGGAAAAAGCGGAGGGGGGGGGGGGGAGGTTGCGAGATCTTTGTGAAGCCGCCGAATATCTCGATGTTGATTGGCTTAGCCGGTTATGAAGTCGCCTGTAACGTTGCATCCCAGCCCAACGCTGTTTGGTCCATTTGTTTTTTGTTTACCACGATTATTCTTGCGATTTTTATTCCAGGAACTGCTATCAAGTCTGCATTCAGCGCGTTATTACCCACGCACAGCAGTCACGACCGTACGGGCAAAACGAGCCCAAAAAGCGTCACCGACACTTAGGTATTAATAAACACTAAATACATTTCTTCCACTTTCCTCTGCGACATATTCTCTCAATCTCTGAAACTCTTTAAAGTTCTATTGGATTGGAAAATTGCTAACGTCATACCCGTTCATAAAATAGGTGATCGCCAACGAATCAGCAACTTTCGTCCCATCTCGCTCACCAGCGTTTCATGCGAACTCTTGGAGCATATTCTCTATTCTAACATAAAAAACTTTCTAGACTCTCATAGCCTCCTTTTCAAGCAGCAGCACGGATTCGGCAAGTCATACTCATGCGAAACTCATCGAACAGCATTTCTAACTGACGTTTGCTCAAATTTCGATTCCACTGTTCAAACTCACGCCATCTTCATTGATCTCCAAAGTATTCGACGAGGTCGCTCATCAACGTCTTTTAGTGAAACTTAGAGATAATAATCTTCACCCCTCTGCAGTCAATTGGATTTCTGAATTCCTCACTAATCGCACTGAGTACACTTCAATTAACAATGTAAAATCTACCACGAGCACAGTCACGTATAGCGTCCCTCAGGGAACCGTTCTTGGCCCCCTTGCTGTTTTGAATCTACATTAATGATCTCCACCATGGTATCACTTCTGAGGTACGTTTGTTCGCCAATGACTGTGTCATCTACAGACCGATTCATTCACGTCACGATCAACTAATATTCCAGAACGATCTCCAACTTATAATTCAGTAGTATCATAAATGGCAAATGGCTTCAAACTATAATAAATGTAAATCGCTATCTTTTCCCCGCAGTTCACATGTTCTATCCTCCTCTTTCCACCTTTCTAGCATCCCAGTAACTGCTGGTTCATCGTAAAAATATCTAGGAATTCATCTGACATCTGACCTGTCATGGTCCACTCACATAACATCGGCCATCGCCGATGCTAACCGCACTCTCGGGTTTCTTCGACGTAACCTCAGACAAGCTACATCCCCAGTAAAGCAACTAGCTTATACTACCTTGGCCAGAACTAAACTAGAATTCGCTTCTTCCATATGGTCACCATGGCAGCCATACCAAACTAACAACCGGGAATCCGTTCAGAGCAGAGCCCTCCGTTTTATTTATTCTGACTATTCCTCTTACGCAAGCATATCAGGATTTCGCCGATCAGGAAACCTTCACACTCTTTCTAATCACCACAGGGTGTCTCGTCGTTTTCTTCTTCATCGGATCTTTTATTACAACGATCATCTCAGACAAAGTTTGCTATCGCCTCCTTACCGCATTTTCCCACGTCTCGTCCATTCTTGTAAACTCCGTCCAATTTCATCGTCAACCGTCACTCACCAAATGTCTACTTTACCATTGGCCATCGACGACTGGAACTCACTGCCTGACGTAATTGTTTCCTTATCTGACATTAAGAAATTGTCTGCAGCCATTAGTTTATTCTTTCTAACGTATCACTAGATTTTAGCGTGTTTTTGTTATAAAAAAGTTGTGTTATTTTTGTTTGAAGTGGTTGCTCCCTTGTAAAATGCCCCTGGCCCTTCAAGGAATAATAAATGATGATGGTGATGATTGAGAAGTGTAAACCGGATGTGCCGTGTTTTAGCTCAAAGAGTAAACCTTTTTTTAGTAATATAAAAATAAACTAGACATCACAGAACACAGAAACTCCTTTAGAATGTTACGCTAGCGTTGGTGATAAAATGCGGAAGTTTAAGCAAATACCGACGCGCGGGTATTTGCTTAAACGCGGGCCGATGGTCGTGAGATCGCGATCTGATTTTGCAATTTTGTTTTAAATGAATCCGTTTTAAAGAGCTTTTACATTCCCGTTTGACTAGATTTTGGCGTGTGAATATATAGTTTTTTTTTTCGACCGCGATATTTTTTTACACATAAAACGATGTGTCAAAGTCACTCCTACTAACTCCATATTTAATGTGAGCTAAGCAAACACGTCGAAAAGTGCTATATTAATCTGACAAAAAAATTAACTACCACACCTTCCGATTGAGCAGAAAACCGAACTAATAAAACTTGAGCCCTTCATATAGTTAACTTTTTCCGAATGTTAAAACTGTGAATGTTTATCATCGGATGTACTTTAGTCTAAACGTTTTCTAAACTGGGAATGGCGGGGAAATAAAATATATTCTACTTTGGTAATAGTAATTTTAAAGCGGAGATAATACACAGTTGCTAAAGATTTAATATATATATATATATATATATATATATATATATATATGTGAATTACGCCACATGGCCTGATACCCTTAGCTCTTGTGGTGCGCCTATGTAGATTATTCGCTTTCGTCATCGTTGGTATTTACGTAGAAGTTTTGGCTAGTTGCTATTTCATGACTAAAAATTAAAACAGCGCAAGGACACAGTCAAGAACAAGAAGGTAGAAGAAACAAGGCGCTGGTTTGGAACTTTTCAGGAAAAGGATTTATGTTCCGAGAGACATTGTTCTCTAATTGGATATTACAGAATTTAACGGGGTAAGGCTCATTATCTGTGTAAATATATTCTAAAAGAAAAAAATGTTATTTTCTTCTTAGGTATACCCTAAAACTGCATTATTAGTGTATATTTTACGCATGAAATCTGTGGCACAATCTTACAGAAAAGTTAAAGAACTTGTGTAACTCTACGTTTCCGACTCCTGACAGGCAATCCCCATGTTTACATTGAACAGCGTCTAGCTATCGTTGCGCCAGTCAAAACCCTTAAAGAATAATTATGATACTGAAACAGATGTAAACTATGTCGTTGTGATAGGTACTCTGTTTGCCTTTCAAAACTGTGAAGAGAATTACGTTATTTTTTTGGTTTGCAGAATACGTGCATTTCTACTCTCAATAACCAATGGTACGAAATGACAAAATATTGTTGGCATTTTCGCCTGTGATGAAGAACAGAAAATTTCATCGTCGTACGTAAATAGCACCCATTCTTGAGCTCCTACATGTTTAAGCTCATGCTTAGAGCTTCTCAAATTATTTTGAGCATATGTTGTTGACATAGTTGACTGTGCAATATTATGGCATCTACTATAAGTTTGCACCAACTAAAACTTGGTAGCGCACGTTGCCGCTGAGCTGAAGCAACAGCCAGCCGTAATTATCGTTCTTGGAGGATGATGAAGTGCAGGCTGTCCTGAAGATGCGCGCGATACCAACGAACTCGGAACTGTCTTAATCACCAGGTAAACCTAGAAAGTTGGATAGACAGTGCTTCACACGAAATGGTTTCTGCGATTGCAAAATGTTTCCCTGCATGCACCGGCAGAAAAAGAAAAGTATTAGGAAAGAGAGCACGCTCACGTGTGCATTTGTTAGCGGATACTAACTCTAGTAATGTGTTTCTTTAACTGCCGATATTTTTCTATCAGAGTTCCCGCATTTAAGCGGACGCCCGTAGCGTTTGTGTAAATAGATAAGAAAAGAGCAACAGATTTCGTAAGGCATTTATAAAACGCTCGTTTTGTGACGCCACTTTCTATTTTACCGTCGACCCACGGCGCAGAAAACATGTCAAATGCAGAGAGCGCCCGCACCCCATTTTGCTTCTTTCCTTCTGGAACGGTGGGAACAAGCTGGAAGCGCTGCCCTAACTTGAGCCGGCAGTTAAAGTAAGGAAACTAGTTTCGCATTCCGAACTTTGTCATAAAGGATGTGCCCCCCGAGTGACGATAAATTTAGAATAAGAAGATTCTGCTGTCGTGCAACTTGTGCGACAAAGTCGGCTTGACATGTTTTGAAGCCCTAGCTTTAAAGAGGACCGTCAACAAATATGTCATTTTTTATTCATACGGGTCCCGACAAGACAACGCACCTGCTTCTGTCGTATTGGTGAACTGAAGCATCTGTGCGGGGGAGATTAGCTTATAGTTAGTGTCACTTCTATTTATCATTGAAAGAAAATCTGAGACTAGAACAAATAAAATAACGGAGAGCACGACACGACACCTTTAATTATGTTTCCTGACCAGCTAGCCTGATTGCTTTCCATTCCAGCGCTTCTCTTTTTGATTCTAATGCGGCGATGACTTCAATTTTGGAAGTCGTGCCATCTTTAACTGCGAGGGATGTGATTGTTTTTTTTATATTGCATGCTTTTCTTGTCTCGCATTAGTTCTTGTTTTTGGTCCGGGGACAATGACTTTCATCACATAAACAAACTGCATGTAATTCAAAACCGGGCCATTATATACATGGCTACCATATCCTACGATGCTCACACGAGACCAGTTTTTTAAACACTTAACATCCATTCGTTACCTCGTTATAAAACTATTTTACTACGACGCCACAATACAAGCTTTAGGCAACGCAATGTCTATTATAAACTTATCACACTCACAAAGTAAAGTACACACACACGATATACGTTCCACTTGCTACTGGTTCATCCACTGTACAAACATGTAGAAACTACGTCTTAACTTGCCGTTTTTATGTTGTTGTCTGAACTGCACTTTCACGTACAAAATTAGTTTTATCCTGCCGTTGTTACTAAGTTACCTAGGCGTTGATTAGCACTTGTAAATTATTATCTCGTTTGTGCTATCGCTAGTGTTACCATGGTGTTTTGTTTTCATAATTGTGGATACTTGTAAATAATTATTATAATGTTTGTTCTATAGCTGTTGTTGCAATCGTGTTTCACTCGATTTAGAAAACAAAACAACTCATCAAATGTCTGCTCTAGAGACACCCTCAGTCCACAGAAACAATGGCCCTCCACATTTTACAAAAAAAAAAACAAGTGATGCAGTCATTGTTTCTTCAAACCTCACTCACAACAGAACTGACATATAAAACCTGCACAGCATTGATTGGAGATAATGTGTAGGAAAAAGGCCACAGTGTTGCGAACAAAAGTTTTACGAAAACCTGATTGTGTATAATTTTTAGTCGCTATCGTATGGGTTTTAGGTACTCTAGAAGAGACCTGCTAATGTTAAGAACCACAAGTGTGGCTGTCAAATAATACATAGGTTCATCGCCATGTCACAGAAAAAAATCATACCGACCGAGTGTTGATCATGATGGTATAATATCGACTGCTTGTGAACGCATGAAACTAAAACGTGGTGCAAGCTTGCTCCTTCTCGGCGTCTTCCTTCTTCTTGTTGTTGAAGGTTCAACAGGCTGCCCCACCAGTGTATGACAAAGGTGAAGCTGCTAGGGCCGGGATGTTCTAATGCTGTGAATAGCTGTTCATTGGGAAACTAATAGTTTGACATTCACTGTGCTTGTGTCAACGTTTATAGAAGACTCGGTTGGGAAACTCACCCTTCAAGCCTAGGCCGCTGGCGTCCGCCCAGACCAAGCTAAAAACGATAATAGCGCCACCCATTAGCGACGAGTTGAAACATGAAAGTTGCTTTGTATGGCTACTGCTAGAGTCATTGAATGTTCCCAGGGTACCGAAAATCCCTGGCTCAAGATGCCAAGATAGTGGCTCAATATGTTTTCCTTACTGTGGTCACCATGAGCTTTTAGAAGGCATGTTTTTGAGTGAAATAAAAAGTAAAAAGGCTTGTTTTGTAGAAACTTTTATTGGAGATTAGTACGAAATCTGTGGCGCGTGATGTTTTCTAAAAACTTTAGTTTACAACATTTTGCGGCACAATTAATATTGTTTTTAAACAACTGTGTCTCAACGGCTGTTTCAGGTAGCGCGCCTCGACCTGGGCGTTTCCTTACTTCGGTAGACAGGGGTTGGCACCCCTGAAACCTCTTCCACCGTATATGTTTTGGCGCCAAAACGACCGAATAAACCCACAATAAAAGTGTCACAGTGGGCGCTATCGAATGCGATACTTCCGAACTAATACATGCAACCATGCAGTTCACCGGCTGGCCACTGCGGGAAAATGGCGGCGTTGCAATCGCTATTAGTTCGGTTCTCGAGTGCGGATCGCTGTCACTTTTTCAGAGCAGGCTTGTGTGGAAGTTCCCTAACAGGGATGTCCTAGTAACGTTGCCCTCGTGGTATACTCCACGTATAAAAATGTCTTTCTGAACGAGCTGCACTCATGTTCGTTGATTGTCCATCGGAGATAATAATTTATCTTGTCGTCTGACGTTTATGATAGTCTTGTTGCTTATTGTGTTTTCGTCTTCCGTTGTTTCCTTCTTCATACCCGAATATTTGGCTAATATGCTCGCACAAATATACAAACCGTTTTTTTTTAATGAAGCGGATTTGTATTTGGCATGAGTTGTTTGTGACATTTCAGTGCTGTGTACTCGTTGGCGTTTCTGGGTGCGTGCAATGCCTTTTGTCTCATTTGCTTGTTCTGTCTCGCCGTTGGCGGACGTTGTTTCATTTTTTGCCTCAAATTCGGTTTTTAATCTAGTCGTGTTTTCTTCTTTGTCTACTTTGTCTCTTTCTTGATATACTTGTGGATAAGGCTGTTTTTCGGCACAGTCTATGATTTAGATTAGCTCTTATCCCTTACGAAAATGGCATATCTGGACTTATATAAAAACAGATATGGTTATATAAAAAATTGAGCATTTCTGGCCATATCAAGCACATCAGTTTATATAAGGCGTATCTAGCCAGATATGCCCAATTTTTTTATATGTCTATATCTGAGTCTGCCATATAGAGTATATCTGCCTCCCATATCAGGCTAGATATGTCTCAATCAGATAAGGCATCCTTTATATATATTGTTCTTTTCTACAAATAACTGCCAAAAGTGACTTATCATCTATATAAGAAAAATACCAATTGGATATTGAGCAATGTACCATCTTTTAGTAATTTTTGCATGAGCTGCGCTTTACGCAACTCCCGATTTCGCTCAACTTAATTCCCAGGGAAAGCAGGATTATCAACATTCGCTTAACGAATGTCGATGAAACTTTAATGTCGACGAAACGTGTGTCCATGAAACGTGTATCCACGAGAAGGTGGCCGTGGAACCTGTTATCACGAAACGCAGGGAGAATAAAAAAAATTTAATTTTACCTGCAGTTGTAACATGATTTTATAATTTCAGATAAATTATTCTCTCTTCTGCCAGGATATAGACACGGCATAATTCTAGATGTAATCTGGATTAGTACCTTTAGGAAAACGATAAATTGTCGGGAAGTAGGTTGAAGCGCACTTACGTTGACGAGACGGGACTTGAAAGGTGAAATCCGAGATATATGTCGACATGGCCACGGCAGAACGACCACTCAAACACAAAAACGAGAAGGTGTCCGTGGGGGTTCAACAGTATGTAGCACAAGCTGCCATTTGTAGAACCGAACACTAAACGCATCACCAAAACATTATTTTGCTTCTTTGAAGAACTAGCTTGTTGCCGATATGCGGGTAGCACTTTTTCGAATTTGCTGCAGAAGCAAAATCCGCAGCAGTCACGCAGGGCGCATCACACGCCAAACTAGGTCCGGCAGAACGCATTCCGAGATTGCCAACGGCTAAAGCGTCATCTGCCACACGACGCGTTCATGCGCACGTTCTACCACGCTTTCAGCTAAGGAAGAAAGAAAAACGAGATAAGGAAAGGCCAAAACGGGTGTGCACATACAAAAGGCTTATCGGCTTATCTTCTTGGGACCTCCCAACAATGACCACAACGAGAGGTTTTGTCACTTGTACCCAAGGTTGATAGTGCAGTGAATGCGATGTGTGGCCTTGGGCTTAAGGCAGGTGCCATGTTCTGCCTTATCGCCAGCTTCTAAACTCTAGGCACGTGACCCTAACCACAGAAACGATTGGCCTAAAACACGCATAGCGTCTACCCTGCTTTCAATACCGAGTGAACAGGACAGCTCTATGAAGTCCAGCTTTTGAACTTCCAAAGAAGCTGTCCAGCCCAAGATATAATCTTAAATGAAAAACTATGCGCGGCTATTTTTTGCGGAAGATATCCACAAATAAATAAATAAATAAATAAATAAATATATATATATATATATATATATTCTGGGGATCTGTCTTACTGCTCGTCGGCAAGAAAGACACGCCAGGCAGGACACAGCAAAAAATTGCGGTGGCTTAGCTTGGTTATGCCAGGATATACGTAGCGTGAGCTTATGCACACAAAATGAGAGGCGATATCAGGCGGCTTCGGTGCAGCGTCAGACTTGACTACTGCGCAAACGGAGGTGCACAGCTGGGCACGCGGCGGCGCCATTGCGTCTGCCGCGGCAATGATGCCACTCCTCTGGAATGCGCAGCACCGGCGAGGCGGGCGCGGCGGCAGCGAGGCGCGCGGCGGCGGCTTCGCGTGGCGCTCATAATCAACCGTGCTCATTATGCGAAGCGCGTGGCGTGGCTCTCATAATGAGCACGGCTCATTATCGAGAGCCACGCGAAACTGCCAAACCTCGGCCAGTGTAGCTAACGCTACAAAACACTACATTTACTAGGTACCGGTCAAGCTTCGAGTCCCTGCCGCCGAGGCCCTCGTGAGCCACGCACGCCATCATTCGAGAGCTCGCGCCCCGTGCCCGTGGCACGCTCCTGTCGGTCACCGCGGCGCGGAACTACACACCCAGCTTGTCGCTTGCCACACACTCCCTCCTCCACCCCTCTCACCCGGCGTTAGGGGCTGTTCTCAAAGTTGTTCGTCGTCATCAATGTTTATGGCGACCTCCGCAGCATCTGCTGGTGACGGGCCTGGGTGGCACAGGGGCCGGAGGAGAGCAGGACGGAGCCTCCTGTTAACAGCGATGGCGCGTGCGAGATCGTCCTCCTTCATCCTTTCTAAGTGTAAGATTGCTGCCATTGCGGCGGCTGCTGACTCCCGTGAGCGATGAAGTGCCCCAGCTCTGTTGGTACGGCGGTGGATTTCTGGTACCTCGCAGAGCGGGCACAGGAGTCGGCGCTCGTCCTCCGTGTAACTTTGTGGTGGGTTCGCCGGGCGATGTGTGTTCATCGTGAAGCCTCTGAAAGTTTCGGGCACTTTGGGCGTCCCATGTCAACTGTCAAGGGGCGAGGCTGGTCGTGCCAAGCGAGGCTGGACGACCAGGCAACTAGTTGTTTCTGGTTGTCGAGGGTACCTGAGGTGGCCGTAAGAGCGCCGGTGCGATCACCTGCATCCCCGGCGGTGTTGGTTGTTCGGGTTGTCTGTTCCTTTCGGCTGGTAGTAGCGTATTGGGACCGCTTTTATTTCTCATTTACATAAACGACCTTCCTCTTAGCTTAACATCCTCCATAATACTTTTTGCAGACGGCTGTGTTATCTACCGGGCGCATCACCCACCCAGATGATCAAGCACTGCTACAGCAAGACCTCAACATGATATTCACTTTGGTGCAGCACATGGCAACTGAGATTGAACACTAACAAAACAAGATTTATAACATTTGCCAGTCAGCCTTCTTCCACGCAAAGGAATTACTCCATTACTCGAGACAAAGAAAAAGTTCGAACATACAAGTACTTAGGAGTAATTTTTTCAGAGGACCTCACCTAGAACGATCATATCAATAACACCGTTTCAAGTTGCATGCAAATCACTCGGACACATCAAACGAAACCTTTTCCGCTCATCTCAGACAGTCAAACTAACCGCCTACAAAGCATTTGTGCGATCCAAACTCGAATACGCCAACATCATCTGGTGGCCGCATCAAGCATACCTTCTTAACAAGCTCAAATCCGTTCAAAACAAGGCATCACGCTAGCATAATGCATGACTATTCACGAACCTCGAGCGTCACTATTATTAAAACCAACCTGGAGTTGAAATCTCTAACCGTTAGAAACAAACTAGCCCGTCTTGCGTTCCTTCATGGCATCTACTACTCATCATCGGAATTTCGTAGCCTCTATCTCAAAGATCCATCTTACATTTCAAAGCGCCGCGATCATCCACTAAAAATTCAGCTCTCTTTTCCAGAACTAACAAATTTCAAAATTCCCTCCTTTTACTTGCTGTTGCCGACTGGAATTCCTTACCCGCTCACATCGTCCATAAAACTAATACCAATAAATTTCGCGACATTTGTAATTCTTATTTGTGAAGTGTGATCAATTAATGCTTTTTTGTTTGTTTTGCTGTTTACGTTTTATTATTGTTCATTGAATGTTGTAGTTATTCCCCCCCCCCTCATGTAATGTATCCCAAGGGGTACCTTTGACGAAAAAAATTTGATCTGATCTGAAATCTGATTTGATCTGATCTGATCCGGGCAATCTCGGCGGAAGTGACCTTGTCGGCCGCAGCCAAAGCAGCGCACAGAAATGCGGCGGTCAGTGCCATGTGTCTGGCTGCTTGGAATTTGTCGTTGCGGCCTGTTGCTTCCCTCGTTAGGCCAGCGATCCGCGCCCCGGAGCGAATCACGGGGGTGTGTCGTTAAACGGCTTTCACCCTGCCGTGGTCGGGATCCAGCCGGCCAGGCACTAGGCCGGGGGTCCAAGCCACCAGGTGGTGCTCTCCCGCGCTCCCGCTGTACGAGGCGTAGGGGTCAAACGCATGGGGGGGGAAGGACCGCGCCATACTCCTGGGGTTGGCGCTGAGTCGGACCTCTTCTGGGCCCAGCGGGGAAATGTTTCCGGTAAATTTAGCGGGAAATTTTTTCCGCTACATTTGCGGGGGAATTTTCCGCCTGACTTATTGGGACAATTCTTCCGCTAAAGTTAGCGGAGAATCTTTTCCGCTAAATTTAGCAGGGAGAATTTTTCGCTAAATTTAGTGGGGAAAGTTTTCCGCTAGACTTAGCGCGGAAAGTTTTCCGCTAAATTTGGCAGGGAATTTTTCCCGCTAAATTTAGCGGGGAGAATTTTCTGGCAGACTTAGCGGGGAAATTTTTCCACTAAAGTTAGCAAGGCAATTTTTCCCAAATTTAGCGGAAATTTTCCGCTACATTTAGCGGGAAATTTTTCCGCTAAATTTAGTGGGGAAAAGTTTCCGCTAAATCTAGCGGGGAAAGTTACCCGTCATGCACCGTGCGCTTACGCTGACGGCGACGGCGACGCCGACGCCGAAACCGACGCCGACACCGACGCCGACACCGACACCGACACCGACGCCGATGCCGACTCCCTCAAGCCGGAAACGGGCGCCTAAGAGCTGCGCTCTAAAAGACACCACGGACAGACATCTTCCGACTTTCAACACACGATGAATCGCCGACGCTCACAAACGGAAGGTTGCGATGCTGAGCGAACGGTTTTTGAAAGGTGCTGCGTGGGGTACTCTGGGCGCAACGGCTTTGCAGCCATTCGAAGGGAAAAGGATCCGCGACGACGAAGTAGCGTCTCGCATCTTCAGTAAGCTAACGGCTCGTGTTTCCCCGCTAAATTTAGCGGGAACCATGAACACAATTAGTTTCACTGCTAGATTTAGTGGGAAAACTGACATCACGAGACATAAGCACCAATTAAAATTCCCGCTAAATTTAGCGAGGCGCTACTACCGATGCCGACAGCGACGCCGACACCGCTAAACGTGGAAACGGACGCCTAAGATCCGCGATCTAGAAGCCATTATTTGATTAACTCCTTTCCGATCTTATGCACTTCGTCATATAGTCACACGTCAAACATACAACCAAATTTCATTTGTCTTTCGATCTTCAAATGCGCCATTGATTAATTGGTCCAAATATCTTGAATAACTGCATATTAAGGATGTTCTCAATAGTTGACCAATTAAATGAGACTCATGCAATATAGATAAATGAACTAATGTGTTCGCGAGTACATGTAACTTTTCTGGCACGACCGAAATATCTATTATCAGGATTTATTTTTACCCATATATGTCGTGAACGGGCCATATAAGCAGTATTTGAATTTTTATACAGCGACATGTGGCCGTATCTGCACGCGTGTATGGCGGAATATGGCCAGGCATGACTCTTATATCCCCGGTCCTGAGTCCGCAAGCTTCGCGGAGGTTCTTGGGAAAGATTCACCAGGCCGGTCTGTTGCGTCACCCACTCTGGAGGCGTCCGGAAGCAGTTTTACTTCCGCCCATCTGCGTAATACATCTACATCTGCTGTGGCTGCTGGGTCCTCCGTACTGCCGCCCGCGGTGACCGTGCCGAAAGCGTCTACAGATGCCGATGGCTTCACGCTCATCCAACGGAAAAAACGAGCCAAGCCATCCTCAGGTTCCTGCGCAAGCAGTAAGCTATCGTCAGCCCCTAGAGCACCAAGGCTCAAGGCGCTTTTTGTATCGCGTCTCAATCCTGACACTACGTGTAGTGATGTTGGGGAGGTGCTTACGGCAGTTTTGGAAGGAAAATCTTTTACATGTACCCAGTTAAAAACTAGACACGAAAGCTACTCGTCATTTCGCATTGCTGTGAACGAGGATGACTTCGACAGAGTGAACAATGCAGACGTTTGGCCAATGGGCTCCCTTTTTAGGCCATTTTTCAATGTTGCAGGGCGCAATGATGTTCGTGACACAGCAACGCCCAACTAGCTTGACAAATGAATTGTTCAGTGTTTTATCAAAACGTCCGCGGCCTGCGTACGAAGGCTCCTATTTTTTTCAATAACGTTGTTCTAGGTGATTACGATATCATTTCTTTAAGTGAAACTTGGTTAAATAGCTCATTTTCATCCCTGGACTATTTCCCTCCCGAATACACAGTGTTCCGTCGGGATCGAGATTACGAAAAACTTTCCGTTAAATTCGGTGGTGGAGTACTAATAGCAGTTAAGAAACATTTACGGGCTATTCGCCGGTTTGATCTCGAATTCGAGTCCGAGTCCGTTTGGATTGAAATACCTCTTCGAGATAACAATAGCTTACTTATAGGCACTTTTTATTTTCCTCCTAATGTCGACGGATCTAAGTTTTCTGACCAATTAGATATGCTAGGGGATAAATTGGATGTGGATCGACATCGTATACTCATACTTGGTGATTTCAATATTCCTGAAATTAACTGGAATTTGGTACATCCTTCACTGTCTGCTCATAGTGCATCATTTAAAGCGAATGCCCTTTTTTCATTTGTTAACCTTGTCGGATTTACCCAAATGAACGGTCTTCATAACTCAGCAGGACATGTGCTCGATCTGGCTTTGGCCAACTTTCCTATCGACAGCCTGATGTCTGTTTCCAATCCGCTTGTTTTACCGGATGTTTGGCACGTTCCTTTTTCTGTTTCATTTATGATTTCTGTGGTGAAAGTAAAGCACAAAGACAGTGAGTCACTTGCTTTCTCAAGAGGCGATTACTTTGGCCTTTATCAACATTTAGATAATGCAGATTGGGCTTCCATATATAGTATGACCGATGTAAATCGTGCCGTTGAAGTGTTCACAAACTATATCGTAGATGCACTTGAAAGGTTCGTTCCCAAAAAGCGTCCTTGCACAAGTCGTTATCCGCACTGGTACTCCAAGGAGCTTAGATCAGTTCTAAGAAAAAAATTGCATTATCATAGGAAATATAAGTTTGCAAATTCCGCTTTTTGGTACCTAAAATTTTCTGAGTCGCGTGCGCTAGCTAAGTCATTGTTGAAGCGCGATAAAATATTACACCGTGAGTCAGTAGAGCGCAGCTTAAATCGTGACCCAATGCTTTTCTGGCGATATGTAAAGGATCGCACAACTACAACTTCGTCATCAATAAACATAGCTGACTCGTTAGGTAATATGCTGTCTGAGCCCGAAGATGTGTCAAATGCATTCGCGAGTTATTTTTCTTCGGTTTATTCTTGCGGCCAAACTGGAGTGCCTGTGCATGGCGTCAGTGATAATGCCAGTGATCACCTGTCAATTGTATCTTTTGAAATTACTGATATTGAACTTGCTATCAGGAAACTGAAGCCAAAGTTATCAGTTGCATTTGACGGCATTCCAAGCTTCATTGTTAAAGGATGCTCCTCTATTTTTGCGCCCGTCTTAACGCATATTTTTAACTTGTCGTTGCAGAGCCTTACATTTCCTTCCCTGTGGAAGTACTCTATTACTGTGCCAGTACATAAGAATGGCAGAACGGATGATGTAAAAAATTACAGACCTGTGTCGTTGCTATCTCCCTTTGCTAAGGTCTATGAAATTGTTTTATTTGAGCACATTTCAAACTTTTTAAGCATAAGATAAGCCCTTCACAACACGGCTTCATGCGTGGTAGGTCTGTTGAGACAAATCTGGTGTCTTTTTTAAATTTTGTTTCGCCTACTGTGTGTCAACGTGGACAGGTAGACGTTGTGTATTTTGATCTCTCTAAGGCTTTTGACCTAGTAGACCATTCGCTCCTTGCACACAAACTAGAATCCTACGGCGTGAGTACCTCCCTTTGTTCCCTGTTTCTAGATTATTTGTCTAATAGACACAATTTTGTTCGTGTTCTTGGACATCACTCTCGGCCTTATGTTTCTTCTTCGGGTGTGCCGCAAGGCTCCATACTTGGGCCGATCTTTTTCAATGTTTTTATTAATGATTTGAGCTCAATTGTTCGCAATTCGGTCGTCTTGCAATATGCAGATGATGTCAAGTTGTTTAGGCAGATCATATCCTTGGAAGACTGTGAAAAACTTATGGAGGATGTTAGGCGTGTGTGCAATTGGTGTCGTCAGAACATGCTAACGCTCAATCCTTCTAAAACCGTTATTATGTCTTTGTCTAGAAAGGTAGAAAAAATTAACTTTTGTTACCAGATTGGCAATGATCCTCTGCGAAGAGTCGAGTGCACGCGTGATCTTGGTGTATACATAGACTCTTCGTTATACTTTACTGTACATGTTAACAACCTTATAAATGGCTCTTTGCGTAAGCTGGGAGTAATTTCTAGAATCACGCGTGAGTTCTCCACATCAGCCTGTATTCTACGGTTATATTTCTCGTTAATCCGGACCAAGTTGGAGTTTTCCTCTGTAGTCTGGAATTGTATTAGTTCTACGAGCCAAGAGATGATTGAAAATGTTCAAAAGCGTTTTTTTTCGAATTGTTTACGATCGTTACATTGGTCGTACTGTTTTTTATTCTTATGCGAGACTCTTGGAACGATGTAAATGCCCTACTTTGAGTTCCAGACGGCGTGAGCGCGATCTTGTTTTCCTGTATAAATGTATTCATGGATTAATTGATTGCCCAGATCTCACCTCTGCTATTAATATTCACGTTCCGAGTCGAGTTTTGCGGGTTTCTCCAACTTTCCATGTTAATCACATCATCCAAACGAGTCCCATGACCCGTATTCAACACTTCTACAATACCCTCAGGGGAGCAAATATTGATGTTTTTAACCCAAATTTCGTAGCTTTTAAGACTTTTGTAACTAACCTGTGAACATTTTGTTGTGCATCATTACTAAGGCGTCAAGCTGTTCATGAGCACAGAAAATAAACAAATGAATGAATGAATTATCATATATGGCCATATATAAAATATATCAGGGCCATAGCTGACATTTTCATAAGGGATGCCTTGCTTCTTTTGTGGCCGTTTGTCCCTCGCCGGCTTTTTTGTGTTGAGTAAAAGGTTGAGCGCCAGTCGACCCTTGCTTCTTGCAGGAAGAAGGAACGTTCTTATCGGTCATTATTTCATTATGCGTCTCGCCCAGAACTTTGCTTAAAACACTGGTTTCCTCAAAAAAGACTTGTTTACTAGTCTACTTCAAAAACTTCTATTTTAACATAACTTGACTCGATTTGAACAGTCTGAAAATCACGCCTACTTTGTCCAGTCAGCGTGTGCTCCAGCTAAGTAACTGTGTTGATTTCATTTAACTCGATTCCGTTTGTTGCGCGTTTTCGTCCTTCATTTTCTATCTTTGGTGTGGACGTTTCTGTTCTCCAGGTGGAATTCATAATATTCATGGCTGACAAATTCATAATAATAGACTCATCGTCCTGGAACACATCTGCAAGCTCTCGCCACAAATTATCATTGCTCACATCCGGTTCCGTGGCAGAATCAAAATCCGAGAATACAGCCTGTAGGAAAAGTTTGCGTTTCAACATTTCTTCGATATATATATTGTTTTAATTTTGTCTATGTTCGTTCAGAAATGTTCGTAGTGTTTGCACTGTTTCTCGTTGTTTAAGAAGTCACTCCATGTCGGTCCGGTGATTCTTTATTATGAACAATTATTCCTTTGGATGCTCTTCATGAAGGCCGTTTTTTTCACGCCAATGTTCCCGGGTTTCGGCACCATTTTCTTCTGTTACATAACAGCTGGGTCCATCGTCACGTCACAGACACGTCACAGAAAAACCTCAAAGACCGACTGTTCCCACTGTTGGTTTACTGCCGAATGTTTATGATCCAATGAAAACAAAACGTGGTGCGAGCTTGCTCCTTCTCGTCGTCCTCATTCATCTTGCTGTAAGACTAAACAAGGGCTGCGATTATTTTGCACCCATCTTTCAATTGAAATGTTCGTCCCATCAGCTTGTGGGCCATTGCGGCCTCGAGGATGCCGGACATGCGCCCGCGGGGTTTAAGAGGAGAGAGACGAGGACGGCACTGGACAGAGCTCGGGCGGCGAGCTCGAGGATGGTTGTCAACGGAACGGCGAAAGGTCGAGGCGTTACCTCCAGCTCGCACAACTGTCAGACTGTGAAGCCATTTGTACCTTGCGGTGTGAGAACTCCCTCGGGCCGGTCGAGGCGGAACCTGGTCGGGCGTTTGCTAAAGTCGATACCCACATTATCTGGCGCCCAACGTGGGGCCCGAGTAGCTTATCCTCGCTTTCGATCGCCCCTTGGAAGTCACACTGGGCGCGTTCCTCGGCTATTTTTAGAGCACGGCGCACCTAACTTGCTGAACGCTTGTTATCGTGAGAGCCTATGTTGCCCGTCAATATGAGATTGAAGGTGGCCGCAGATAAGGATGCTCCGTTCAAGAGCGAGGCACAGCGAGTGTCGGACACCGCCGGACGTGTTCCGGTGAGCGGAGTTAAGGGTTCACGAACGCTGTCGGAGACTCGGAGCCCAGCTCCTGCAACGGACGTGAGAGACGTTCGTGAGCACATGGACGCCATGACGGCTATGTTCGAAACGCTTTCGAGGGTGTTCAAAATCCCGGGCATGCGTCTGCGCACCGACCGCCGTTGGACATTCCCGACGTGGATATATTCAGGGGACCCTGAAGAGTATCGGTCCGCGGTTACCTACAGGACCTGGATGCGTACATAGCCCCCCTCCGCCAGCCGAGGAGACCTTATACAGCCTGGCTGCGCGTGGACAGGACGGATCGCAAACTCCCAGATGCGGTATCGTAGCAGTTTTAGGATGCCACACGAAAGAACAGAGTATCGTGACTTGGGGTGATGTGGTAAGCACGGAAGAGCTTGTTGAGGCCAAGAATGCAGATGGGTTTCGTCAGCAGGTTTTGAGAAAACTTGCGAAAATTGAAGTTAACACCGGGAACGCTGGCGAACAAGGTAATGAGCACTTGGGTTCATACCTGCTGGGCGAAGACGGCTCATTTCTTCGCTACAACACAACTGTATATGACGAAGAGGAAATAGTCTCTCTTCAGGGTCCGGATTCGCTACGCAAGAGGTTTATCGGGTGCTTCCACGACTACGCTTTGGCTGGTCATAGCAGTGTCAGCAAAACGTTTTCATGACCAGAAATTTGTGGCAGGTCTTCTAGCTTACTTATCTGGCTCCACTGGACGTATCCCATTTTAACTTTTATGCCATGTGCAAATTTCCGCCAAAGCGGGATAAGTGCCGAATAAAAAAAAAGTAACTTGAAAGCTAAAAAAAGATGAGATAATGAGTGTCTGGCGGTCGCAGCATACTGATAGCTTTATCATTATCCCTTATCATTTAACGGTGATACTGCGATCGGAACCTTGTGAAGAATTCGGCAGAATTCATTGCACACATTTCTAAGCTTTTTATAGTTGACTTGAAGTGCGATATACTTATGTACCTTCAGATATAACTGTGTTGTCAGTAGTATAAGTATAAAACATATTCTTTTATTAGTGGTTGATACCGTACAAGAAATATCTAAGGGTGGATTGTCAGGTTATGAATTCCAAGCACGTAATTGTTTACGCGTTGATATACGTCCAATTTCTGCTTTCTGCAATATTGTCCCCAATAAAAAAAAGATAAATTTAGAACAACAAACAAACGTTTAATGAAGTTAACTTCAACCTACAAACTTAAAAGCAAAAATGAGCCGCGCATCTTGCGTTGGTGACGGAAGGTGACTGACGCTAGCCACCGCGCGGTGCGTTCAAAAATGTTCTGAACAAGAACACTCAATGGCAGCCGTGAATGGGCCGGGATTTCCTATAACATCATAAAAAATAGCGCACAAAAATACGAGTAACAGGGACAGGAAGCGAACACAGAAGACAGACAAGCGCTATAGTTTTCATCAATTTCTACTATTACCAACTCGCCCAGCTTAACACCTTACTACAGTTTATTTCTTAGAAGAGTACACAATTAATAAAATTAGAATAAAGTCGAGCAGGATTCGAACCCCATTTCTCTGCGTATCAGCCGCATACGTTGCCAGCTGCTCCACGCACGCGGCTTTTTTTCGGATTTGGACGATGTCACGAGGCAATGACACACAATCGCGATGAAACACTAAAATACACAAGCCATCGTGGTCAATGTCGAACATGCTACAAGTTTTTGAAGGGTAGACAACACCTCACAAAGTGGCAGCCACCCAGATGTACGTTGCGGGTCCTTACAAAATTCCTTCAGAAAGCACATGTGCTAGACAAAATAATTATGCACTGGGCGAACATCGATATCCGCGTGGCGGATAGCCACGCGACCCGCCATATGCTGCGCAGGCCCAGCAATCGGATGATGTCGTAGGGGACGTCATTTTCCGCTTCTACCGCTCAAAACCGTATACCATGGGGCTTTAATGGGAAGTCGTTTCTGAGGGTCCCTTGCAGGACATCCCAAAAGAAGACCGCATCCCAACAGTCTTGGGCACGGAAGAGGAGGAGGAGGGGGTACGGAAGCGCAGAAGGGGAGTATACGAAGGAGGAGGGTAAGGAGGAGGAGGAGGACACGGAAGAAGAGGAGGCCGCAGAAATCAAAACACCTCAAGAGCTGCGCTCTAATTTCGCATTACAGAGATTTGTAAACGTCTTTCATTTTTTATACTGATTATTTCGTCAGGTATTGAACCGGGAGAAGTGCATTCCTCTCTCATTGGCTTCTAAAGCAGTGCTTTTGAACCGTTCGCTTCCTTCTTTTATTCGTGCTTTAAAAACTGAAGCGTTCAATAGCTATCATCTAGTTTCCTGGTTAAACAATTTCCATTTAACTCCGAACTCTTCCCTACTAGCTCTTGCAAATCTTCAAGATGTCAGCGAACCCTGTTTACAAACCAATATTCATTTAGAAGCTTTGTATTAAACTTCCCTAAATCCCAAAGTTCTTCGGCGTTTCTTTAAAGAACCACAGCGTCAAGAGTACAGGAGAATAATTACTGAAGGACACGTAATCATCCTCATGCTGCTTGCACCCACTGATAAGGTTGAAAGAAACCTACGCTCTCTCCAAGAGCGCGTGGGTCGCACCTTGAAAATGCGTGTACCGTACAATTCGTCCACTTGACGCGCAAAGTACAACATCTTCTAACTCACTGCGTTTGACCATATTATTCAAAAACTCGCTGCTAGCGTCTTTATATCGCGCGCCATCCGCACTGTCATGCCGTGTACAAAAAGAGTTAAAATCACCCAAGAAATAAGAAGTCCATCAGTTTAAACATACATTTCAATGTGCTAAAATTATCAAACGTTCCTTCAATAGTAACTAGTAACTCGTTGTGGCTTAACGTCACCTAGGTTGGCTTAGTTTTTAACACTGGCACTGACAGGCGACGAACCCTCACAAAACCTATTTAAAAAAAACAAAAAACGGTGGTGTTATTTTTGCTGGTGTTGACTTGGTGGCGGTTGCAGTCTGTCTCTGAGCCCCGTATCAGTGAAGAAGCCTATTAAAGTGTAATTTTAGCCGAATCTGTGAGAATCCCAGCGATTCCCGAGAATTTATCCATTAAAATAATAATATTTTGTTGAGTTATTTATTCACTGCAAGAAATAGCTGCTTAAATCATATTCCTTTCGCTTAAACAAACTTGTGGAAATATTGTCAAAAATGAAAAATGAAGACGCGGATAATAACTAGAGAGACCAAATGTTTAATGCGGCGAACTTGTGCCCAAAACAAAAATAGTACAACGTTAGCGTCGAAGGCGTGGATGTCGGTGAAAGAGCAGGATCAAGCGCTGGGG
>JAZHYW010041077.1:0-17757 GCA_037355805.1 Ixodes ricinus | reverse complement strand
TACAAAGAACAATCAAATTTAAACAATAAAAAAAACTTTTTGCACTGTTTTTTTATTTTCGATGTTTAAAATCCTAGAAAATAGAATGGGCGCGTTCAGTAGCGGCTCCCTTAGCTCCGAACGGTCTAACTTCAGTCAGAGTTTTCAAAATGTCTACTCAGCGGGGGAAAAAATGGCACCTTAGTTGTTTTTTACGCTGTTTCCACTTCCTCCCCGGTGGCAGACGGCCACCAAATAAAATATAAGCAAACGACGCGAAGCACAGCCGCTTATATTTCACGCCGGTATCGATGAAGTCTTGACATGGTAATTATAAAAAAATGGAGCGTCTAGACTTAAGCGCTGCTGTTCGAAGCGATCCAAAGAGGTTGAGCCCTCCGCAGTGCGGTGCACAAATTGTTGCTGTTAAATAAAGAAAAAAACAAAAAAAACAAGAACGTCGTGAACACACGCAAAATATGGCGCTCGGTGAATCTACACTCTTGGTTGCGATACTCTCAAACGGCCATACGTTTCTTCTGCACTGCTTGCCGAACTTCCTATAAAATGTGTTCGTATACACATGGGATGTGAGCCGCGCTTGACGACCTAGGTTTGGTATGCCGAAGCGACCGTCAGCCAACGTCTCATGATCGCATACACCCAGGTTTAGCTACGCAAACAAAACATTAATCGATATCATATTCTGCGTGACTGTTCAATTGCGATCCAGTCGCGTTCATAACCGACCTTGCTCTGTTCAGCGCGGACAGGACTATCGTCGATAATCACCGAGTTGCCTTCCAACGGCGATGAAATCCCGGCGCCAAAGGAACGTTCACGTGGTTTATTAATGCGAATAGCATTCTTTGGATACTTCACGCACTTTTCGTCTATGTATCTATCTATCTATCTATCTGGCTATCTAACCTCTTACGCCGCGGGTCGATAAATAAATAAAAAAGACCGGCGCCGGCTGGGATTCGAACCGTTGACCCTTTGATCAGCAGGCAGACGCGCTAACCACAGAGCTATGAAGGCAGTCATTCAACGCACTCTAAACGGTTGTTTATATCTTTACCATAGGACGCGCTTACAGCGCTGTCACAACTACCGGTGCGCGCGCGTTCCATGCACGAGGGCTCATTCCGCTCTCGTGAGGCTGAGCACGGCCGTTAGCTCACCCTCTCCCGCGCTCGGGAGAGGGTGATGTAGCAGCCGTGCTCAGCCTCACGAGAGCGGAATGAGCCTCGTGCATGGAACGTGCGCGCACCGGTAGCTGTGACAGCGCTGTAAGCGCGTCCTATGGTAAATATATAAACAACCGTTTAGAGTACCGTTGGTTGAGACTAGCTGAGACGCCAGAAAGTCTGGTCGGAACCATTTTGAGTGTTTGTGCGTATGGCGCGTGCTTTGCTCGCCTTCCTAAGTGACACAAACGCACGTGCTGGGCTGCGGAGATCGTGCGCCGGGCTGTGAAAGTGTCAACAAATTTAGAATCGCCTCAAGAGTGGGCTGGCGTATCTAGAGTGTTGCCGGCCACCTGACGAACGCGCATAACTCCGCACCGTTGGATGCTATTCGCATTAACGTAGATAATCATTCCCAAAAGGATGGGTTCTGCTGACTTTTTGCTTGTCCTAAACAAAAGAAACAAGCTTCAAGGCATTTCTGGAGAACAGCCTGAGCTGCTAACAAAATACGAATGGGTTATTCGACTTACCATGAGCACTTTTTAATGCGAAAGCAATAACTATCCCATGAGGCGAACCGGCGCTATCAGCTTTTGAAGCCGCGCCAAACGGCACCCAAATTCCCCTGTCCCATGCAGCGAAGCCTGCCGTCCGTAGCAGCGAACTGATGGATAAATGCCCATTGGCTGCCGTGCGTCATAGTTCCAAGCAACGCCACCCCGCAGAGAAGCCCCCTCCGGAGCAGCGGCCATGCTGCCGGTTCGAGGGAGAGCGTGGCCGGGCTCTGCAGAGCGGCCATGGCGGCCGGTCGCAGAGCCCGTCCCGGGCAGCAAACGCAGAGGGCGCTCGGCCGGGCTCAGCTCTTGTAGAATACGCTACGTATACAAATGTTTTCGCATTCCAACACTTTAGCAGTCTTAAGTGTTTCTGTAGTTTTTATTAACCAATCCGAGCAAACCGCAGACCTAGGTCGCAGCCGACAGACCTTCTCCCGCCTTGTTTTTTTAATCTTTCAGCAGCGGAACTCAGATCGCAATCCGGATGTACGTCATACCTTGCTCTTTCGTGTCCTCGTGCACTGTTTCTGGACTCGGTGCACGGGAGCTTGACTCCGAGATTTCGGTGCTACGTGCACCAAAAGTCTTTTTTTTTGCCGTATAGTTAAAGGAGCGCTGGCTCACTGACCCTTGGAGGCGCTACTGAACGCGCCCATTGCTTTTAACTGTGACGCACAAACAAAGCTGCAATGTTGACCCGGCACTTCGCGCCACGACCTCTCCTAGACGCTCGTGACTAACGAAACATCAGAAGAGAAAATAGGAAACTCGCAGTGCTTGAAACGAACAGCTTTTTTTATGCGTCAATATTTTAGCAAAAAAAAAAATATATATATATATATATATCTGTGTGTGTGCGTGTGTGTGTTAGAGCGCAGCTCTTAGGCGATTTTTTCCGGCTTAAAGGCGTCGCCGTCGCCTTTTCCGTCGGCGTCGGCGAAACCACGCGGTGCATTATGGGTAAATTTCCCCGCTAAAATTAGCGGCAAAATGACCCCACTAAATTTACCGGTAAATTTTCTGCTCTATATTTAGCCGAAAATTTTCCTGCTAACTTTAGCGGAAAAAATTCCCCGTCTAATTTAGCGAAAAATTTCCTCGCCAAATTTAGCGGAAAATTTTCCCCTAAATGGGAGGAGAGGAGGAGAGAGCATAGCGTCCTCATCGTACCTTCTTCTGCTCCTCCTCAAGAGCTGCGCTCTAATTTGGCGTTACAGGGTATTGTAAACGTCTTTTCATTTTTTTATGAAGTGTTAGTGTGTCTTGTTTGTCCCTTCGTTAGTAAAGACCGTCTTAGTAGAGGTAGGGGTGCGAAATTAGTTGTGCTTCGTATTTGATTTTTGCTTTAGTTTTGTGTCGGAATATGAGTTCTATGCTTGTCCTTTAATAACGGGATATACAACCGCGGGGTTCTTTCGAGTTCGTAAGAAAATTCCCTCGGGGGAAAAAATGTCCCCGGTTAAAATATCACCAGGAAAAAAGGCCTGAGCGTAAAAAAAAGTACTGAGCGTGGAATAAGGTCCTGAATTTGCCATTACTACTTTTAGCTTATACAGACGTACTGGATGTGAATAATAGATTTGAATACTTTTAGCTTATACAGACTTACTGGATGTGAATATTTCATTCAAGATGGTTATTAATTTGCATTCCTGGAAGTTGGACGTTATCTAAATATACTAATGGCGCACATGAGCAGCTGATGCAATTTCTTGCGCGCATTTTTTACCGCTTGTATTACAAGCATTTTTATTTCTCGAGTCTCTAAAGCATGCTTTTTTGGATTTTTGGAATGTTGATAATGATTAAAATGATAAAATTATCATAACGTTAAGGAACTAAACAAAATGATTTCAGAATGTGAAACGCAGCACACAGTATGATAATGCACAGTTTGATTTTCGGGGAATCTATTTCTTCAAAATGTCCTTCTCTGAATTTTGTCTCTCAATTCTAGTTATTTTGCTCATAGTTTTCTTGGAAGATAGGACGTTCGAAATTTTTTTCAAGTTGTCTCGTAAGGTGGATGCTCATAAAAACTAAACGTATCATCTAGGACACTTTTGCTAAACAAGTAAAGCATCCTGTCAAAGCGGGTTCAATAAGAGGCTAGGTTCAAATGAAATGAACATTAATACATTTGTTAGGCTGAACAAATGGTGTGATCTAGCATTGTTTGAGATACAAAATATTAATTGCTTAGATGTGGAAACTTTAATTTAATCTACTATTTTGAAAGTGCGACACACAATGTAATACTTTAACTCAAAAGGATGTTTCATGGCCCTGGCGTAAAATTGTTGTTATTTTTAGAGCGCAGCTCTTAGGCGCCCGTTTCCGGCTTGCCCCCAGACATAGCCAGGAGCAATACCTTTTATTCGCACAATACCTGAGTGGCAGGAAGGTGGTACCACCACATGACTGACCCAGAGCACGCCGTTTTTATCAGCTGATAACTCGTACCTTCTTTGAGAAACGTGCCGGAAACTCTCGTGAGATGGCAGAGCTGACCCACCGTTCAATACGCATGACAAGACACTTGATAATACCGGGTCATGACGGGTCTCCTCTGCAATCTTCTGTGCGTTGAGTGGAGGGTTTTGCGACGCCTCCAAAAGCAAGCAGTTCATGGGTGTTCCAGAGACTTCTCCAATAACAGTCACCAGCAGTACACAACCATGTCCATCTGCATTAGTGAGCTCTATTTCTGGACTATAAACTAGCTGGTAGTCATACGCTTATAAGATCAGGCTCCATCACAGTGTCCACGGATACATGACTTGTAACATGGGCTTATTGTGGTGCATCAGTCCCAGGAGAGGCTTGTGGTCTGTGTAGATCAAGAAATGATGCCCATACAAGAACTGGTAAATTTCTTGACCCCCGTGACAATAGCCGGGGCTTCCTTGTGTATCTGAGCATATTTGTGTTCAGTACAAGTTAGTGTCGCAAGGAGAAGGCCACAGGTGCCTCTCGTTTATCTGTCATGGTGTTGCTAAGGACAGAGACCACACCGTACGGAGAAGCGTCACAGACAGGCGAAAGAGGCAGAGCTTTGTCGTACTACACTAGTAAGCTGTCGCTCTGGAGAAACTGTTTCGCTCAGAAATAAGCTTCGTCGGGGACCTTGCTCCACTGCCACCTTCCTCCGCTGGACAGCAGTTGATGTAGCGGTCCCAATAATCCGACGCGGTCTCGGACGAAGCAACTGTAGAAGTTTAGAATTTATAAAAATGCTCGCCACTCCGTGATATTACGTGGTATTGGAGCCTAGGTACGTGATGCTGGCAGAGGGGAAGGCGCACCTTACCTTTTGCAAGCGAAGCCCGGCCTCCGAGAGCCGCTGCAGGACTTTCAAACGTTCATCGTGCTCCGTGATGGTTTTTCGTGTAATCAGAATGTCATCAAGATAAGGAATTACACCTCTGATGCCTGAGAGAAGTGTGTCGATAAAGCGCTGAAAAATCGCGACCGCAGAAGTAACTCCAAATGCTAGGCGGCGCACGCGGCACAGCCCCTTATGCTCGTTTATGGTAATTAGCTCAGCCGCCGCTTCCTTTACCCGGAGCTGTTGATACGCCTGAGCTAAGTGCAGTGTTGCAAAAATGACGCCTTCAGCCAAAGTGGATCGAATGTTATTGATTGTCGGAAAAGGGTAAGTCTAAGCAATCACAAACGGGTTGATAGTGCTGCGGTAGTCACCGCAAAGACGCAGCTTGCCATTTTTTTTATGATTGGCACGATTGGTGTAGCCTGCCGGCTATGTCTGACAGGCTTCAGTATTTGCTGTTTTACAAGATTTTCTAGCTCCAGTTGAATGGCAGGCCGAAGAGCGAAAGGAGCGGGCCGAATCTTGAAGAACTTCGGCGTAGCGTTCGTTGCGATTGGAATTAATATGGGCTCACCACCGTGGGCTCCTAGCATCTTGTAACTGTCCTCCCTGATGATAAATACGTCAGTTCCTTAGTCCACGTCCATGACGAAAGGGACTCCATTGAGAGACACCATCACCATATTCGGAGGCACAGTTTTATTTTCCACCGCATACACATCAAATCAAGGTGGGTTGTCAACTTGACCTTCCTTCACCACGTGTGTTGCATGAGACTCGTTCAAACTTGCTTGTGGATGTCGTCGTTGCTTTCTGCCTTTGGTCATGCAGACCTTCTCGATATGGCCCAGCTTGTTACAGTAGCGACAAAGGACGCTTTTAGACCGACATTTGGATGGTGAGTGCTGACCTCCACAGCGAAAACAAGAGCTTGATTGCACATGGTTGAAAAAACCCCGAGACTGCGGGTAAACGACACGACACAAAAAAGTCTCTTGCGGAAAATGTAGGAAAACATGACGAATAGCTTGTTAAGGCGCTTTTGGCGTAGGTCTTCCAATAGGGCTGCGCTGGACAGCATTGCCGATCAAGGAGTCTAAACCTGGGGTTTCAGCATTTGTGTTTCTGCAAGGCTGAAATCTGGGCAGTGATGATCTTGATTGCAGCTCAAGAGTTCCTTGCGAGGTAGCCTCGGCAGCGCTAGACAGCTCCAGAGCAGTTTGCAGATCCAAGTGTTTCGTAGCCAAAAGCTCGTCTTGTACTTTGGTGTCCTTCACACCATAGACAATCTGGTCGCTGATCATCTCGTCGAGAATAGCGCCATAGTCGCACGCTTCGCCCAACCGACGCAGTGCGTTGACATATGTAGGGAAGGTCTCCTTCTTTTGCTGTTCCCGCTTGTGGAAACAGAAGCGTTGTAAGGTCTTCGGTGGTTTAGGACAATAAAAAATGAAATCAGTTTACAACTCCCTGTAACGCGGAGGGGGGTTCACGTGACCTCGGGGAGGGGGGAGGGTCACGTGACCTTGCGGTTACGCCGACGCCGACGGCGACGCCGACGCCGCTCAGGCTGGAAACAGACGCCTAAGAGCTGCGCTCTAATAGTCTTCCATCCGCTCGAGAATGACCTCGTAGTCGGTAGCCGAGGGTAGCGCCGGCGAACAGACAGAGTATGCCGCTGGTCGCATGAGAGAGTATGCCACTGGTCCACATTTTTCAATCAGTACAGCTTGCTGTATGTCTGGGTCTTGTACCTCGTGAAAGGTGAAGGGGCTGTTCACGCGTTCGGTGTATTCAATCCAAGCGTTTGGAGCGGTAGATTCGAACCTCTCAATGCTCACCTTGTGAGCCAAGGCCTTGCAGCAGGTTCGTCAGCGTCTCGTCGCCAGTAATAACTACTCGTATAAAAGTTGAGAAGGCGTTTTATGCTGGACGTGGTAGGCCCTGGTAAAAGTAGACGCTCGTTTGCATCGTCGTCTTCCTCTCTTTCATGGGTGGCGCCCGTGTGTTCCTCGTTTCAGTACGCTTCACATATAACGTTTATTACATTGGTTTTGTTGCACTTGTGACGAATTCATTTAAATTGGGTGATAAGTCGCCAAGCGTTGGCCTCTCGTTGGTGCTGAAAATGCATTTGCTAGAGCTATGCGCTCAATGAAATTAGCGCCCTATTTTTTGCAGTTGATTGAAAATAACCAGCCTCAGAATAAAATCAAAAGTGGAGATCTTGCAATCCAGAACCTATGGGATTGTAATTTGTTTTTTATATAAGGATCGCTTTCACATATGACACGCTAGGGATATCGATTACGTTTGTTCGTGATAAGGTTCGTTCTTTGATTTAAGACAGTCATCCTATACTTCGAAGTTCCTTTCATCTGAAGTTCGGATGCAGCCGACACTACGAGTTGATGGGAACAACCGAACACTGCCAAAAGCGCCTTAACAAGCTATTCGTCATGTTTTCCTACATTTTCCAGCATCGCTAAACTGATCATTCATTCATTCATTCATTCATTCATTCATTTGTTTATTTGTTGTGCTAATGAACAGCTTGACGCCTTGATAATGATGCACAATTAACATACAGCAAAAGAAGAAGAATTCTACAAATTGACAAGAGAAAACTTGAACGCTACAAAACATGGGTTAAAATTTAGATTTGTAAGAGGAAACTTGAACGCTAGAAAAGATGGGTTAAAATTTATAGATTTCTAAGAGAAAACTTGAACGCTGCAAAAGATGGGTTAAAATGTCAATGCAGGAATCATTGAAAGTATTAAACAAGGTCTGAATACGTGTCATGGGGCAGGTTTGGAAGAATTGATTAACATAAAATGGAAGAGAAATTCGCAAAAAATCTTCTGGGAACATGAATATTTATCGCTGAAGTTAGGTCAGGGCAATCAATGACTCCGTGAAGGCATTTGAACAAAAATATAAGATCTTTGTCGCGTCGTCTGGCACTCAACAGTAGAACAATTGTATCGCTCTAAAAGTCTTTTATATTCAAAGTAAACAGTGCGACCAACATAGCGGTCGTAAAAAATAAAAAAAAATGTTTCTGGACATTTTTAATCGACTCTTGGTGCGTACGCCCAATAGAATTCCACACAACTGAGGAAAACTCTAGCTTAGACCTAATTAATGAAATGTATACCTGCATAATACAGGCCGACATGGAAAACTCACGTGTAATTCTGGATATGACACCTAACGTACGAAAAGACGCGTTGACAATGTTATTGACATGTGTATTGAATGACAGAGAAGAGTCTATATAAACTCCAAGATCACGAGTGCAATCCACCCTTTGCAATGGGGCATTGCCGAGTTGGTAACAGAAATGAAAAGTCCTTAACGTCTTAGCAAATGACATAACAACAGTCTTAGTGGGATGAAGTGACAGCCTGTTGAGACTACACCAATTACTCACTGATTTTACATCATCCATCAGTTTCACACAGTCCTCTACAGATACTATCTGCCTAAATAACTTGATGTCATTGGCGTAATGCAGGATTTTTGAATGTAGAACAGATGAGCGAAGGTCGTTTATGAAAACATTAAAAAGAATCGGCCCAAGAATGGACCCCTGGGGAACGCCAGACAGGGTGACAAAAGGCCGGGAGAGATGACCAAGGATGCGTACAAAGTTCTGTCTATCGGACAAATAAGTGCGAAGCAATGTGCGTAGTGTAGTACTCATACCGTATGATTTCAGCTTTTGTAAAAGTAGCGAGTGGTCAACCAAATCAAATGCCTTAGACATATCAAAATACAGTGTCAACCTGACCCCGCTGACATACAGTAGGCGCAACGAAATTAAGAAAAGACACCAAGTTTGATTCCACTGATCTTCCGCCCACAAAACCATGTTGTGAGGGGAGGATCTTGTGTTTAAAAAAGCTCGAAATATGTTCCGAAAGTACTATTTCGTAAACCTTTGCAAATGGGCATAATAATGAAATGGGTCTATAGTTTTTTGGATCATCTGTTCTTTCTTTCTTATGTATCGGCACGGTTATCGCGTTTTTCCAAATCGAAGGAAAAGTGCAAGTCGACAATGAAAGGTTAAAAATATGCGTTAGAATGGGTGTGAAAATGGAAGAGCATCCTTTGACAATAAAACTCGGGATACCGTCAAATGCGATCGATAACTTAGGTTTTAGCTTTTGGATTGCAAGTTTAATGTCAGCGTTTTCAAATGATGGAATTGATAGGCAATCACTACGACTGTCACCAACGTCAGGCGCAGATAAACCATTCCGGCTGCAAGAGTACACAGAGGCAAAATAGCTCGCAAAAACGTTCGCTACATCTTCGGGTTCACTAATCGGAATTCCAGACCAGTCAGCGATGTTTGTTGTCGATGAAGTTGTGGCTGTACGGTTCTTGACGTACAGTCAGCACGGAATGAAACCCGAACGCCGGAACGTGTGGCCATCAACACAGGCTGCTCCACCTGGAGGGCCCCTGAGAACTAATGAAAATGCGCCGGGGTGCGAGGGTGCGAGTCCTACTAAGATGTGCTCGACCCTCGTGCGGCACGTCTGGGACTTTAGCGTTCCGCCGGTGGCGCGCTGTAAGCGCCGTCACTCGGAGGTGCTTTTGTGTGGCCGCACTGTCGCCCGGGCGGCTTGCGCTGGGCGCGCGAAGGTGGATGCTAGGAGCAGCAGGTGTCAACCGGTCGACAGTGTGGCGACACAAAAGCACCTCCGAGTGACGGCGTTTAGAGCGTGCCACCGGCGAAACGCGAAAGTCCCAGACGCGCCGTGCGAGGGTAAAGCACATCTTATTAGGAGCCGCACCCTAGCACCCCGGCGCATTTTCATTAGTTCTCAGGGGCCCTCCAGGTGGAGCAGCCTGTGTCGATGGCCACGCGTTCCGGCGTTCGGGTTTCATTCCGTGCTGAATGTACCTCCAGAACTGCAATGGGTCACGATATAAACTGCGCTCTGCTTACTCATGGTGCACTCTCTTATCGCGCTGCAACAACGACTTTGCCTGCGCTCGTGATTCGGAAAATTTGGCGTACCAGAACGCTGAGTCAGAAGCCTTATATTTCCTATGATAATGCAATTTGGATCTTAAAGCTGATCTCAGCTCGAAAGAATACCAGTGAGGATACCGAGTTGTTTGGGGACGTTTCTTAGGAACGAAGCGCTCAAGTGCAGATACGATATGTATAGTAAACGCTGCTACCGCACAGTTTGCATCAGTCATGCTGTTTATGTGTGCCCAGTTTACGTTATCTAAATATTGAAATAGACCAAAGTAACCGCCTCTTGAAAAGGAGAACGAGTCAGGATTTGATTTTTGCTTCACGTTCCCCACGAAAAGCTTAAGGGAGACAAGAAAAGGGACGTGCCAAACATCGGGTGGTACCAATGGGTTAAGGACACACACTAGGCTGTCGATTACAAAGTTAGATAGAGCAAGATCTAGGACATTTCCTGCATGGTTTTGAAGACTATTCCATTGGTTAAGTCCCTGAAAGTTAACAAAAGACAAAAGAATATTACCTGTATCATGTATGTAAATAACCCAGTGACTAACGCTTTTGAGTCTGTATGATTGGTCCCATTAGGTCATAGCGTCGTCGGTGACTGGACTTAAAATTATACGAAGTATTACCACGTATCGTATTAAAAAACACGCACCAGTAGTGAGGAAAAGAAAAGAGAACACAGAGCGCCCTCTTTCAACTGATATCTCGTTAAATAAAGACGCAGACGAGGCATCAAAAATTAAACACACGCATCATAAGGATGATGAAAACCAGTGATACACAAATTAGTTCTAGTAGAAAGGGAAGAGAAAGAGAAATAAGCACAACATGGAATCTGACTAAATTCTAGAAAAAAGGAGCTTGAAGAAAGATGTCATCTTACGAGTGGGATCGGCGCAACCGCCACGGCAACATCGTCTGACATGCCACCGCTCTTTGTCGTCCAACAGGCGCTCCTTCTGGGATCGCTGGGCCTGCTTTCATCGTCGTCACTTACCGGGCCTCGTCACTGCCTGATTGCGGCACCAATACCTGCTTGCCGCATGTTATCGGCGGTTGGCACGACATCGGTGGCATCGTGACGAGGACAGCGCCACCAAGCGGAAGGCTCTGGAACACTGGACCATCGGACGTTTCCTTCAGTGGGCTCGGCGCAACCGCCACGGCAACATCGTCTGACATGCCACCGCTCTTTGTCGTCCAACAGGCGCTCCTTCTGGGATCGCTGGGCCTGCTTTCATCGTCGTCACTTGCCGGGCCTCGTCACTGCCTGATTGCGGCACCAATACCTGCTTGCCGCATGTTATCGGCGGTTGGCACGACATCGGTGGCATCGGGACGAGGACAGCGCCACCAAGCGGAAGGCTCTGGAACACTGGACCATCGGACATTTCCTTCAGTGGGCTCGGCGCAACCGCCACGGCAACATCGTCTGACATGCCACCGCTCTTTGTCGTCCAACAGGCGCTCCTTCTGGGATCGCTGGGCCTGCTTTCATCGTCGTCACTTGCCGGGCCTCGTCACTGCCTGATTGCGGCACCAACACCTGCTTGCCGCATGTTATCGGCGGTTGGCACGACATCGGTGGCATCGGGACGAGGACAGCGCCACCAAGCGGAAGGCTCTGGAACACTGGACCATCGGACGTTTCCTTCAGTGGGCTCGGCGCAACCGCCACGGCAACATCGTCTGACATGCCACCGCTCTTTGTCGTCCAACAGGCGCTCCTTCTGGGATCGCTGGGCCTGCTTTCATCGTCGTCACTTGCCGGGCCTCGTCACTGCCTGATTGCGGCACCAACACCTGCTTGCCGCATGTTATCGGCGGTTGGCACGACATCGGTGGCATCGGGACGAGGACAGCGCCACCAAGCGGAAGGCTCTGGAACACTGGACCATCGGACATTTCCTTCAGTGGGCTCGGCGCAACCGCCACGGCAACATCGTCTGACATGCCACCGCTCTTTGTCGTCCAACAGGCGCTCCTTCTGGGATCGCTGGGCCTGCTTTCATCGTCGTCACTTGCCGGGCCTCGTCACTGCCTGATTGCGGCACCAACACCTGCTTGCCGCATGTTATCGGCGGTTGGCACGACATCGGTGGCATCGGGACGAGGACAGCGCCACCAAGCGGAAGGCTCTGGAACACTGGACCATCGGACATTTCCTTCAGTGGGCTCGGCGCAACCGCCACGGCAACATCGTCTGACATGCCACCGCTCTTTGTCGTCCAACAGGCGCTCCTTCTGGGATCGCTGGGCCTGCTTTCATCGTCGTCACTTACCGGGCCTCGTCACTGCCTGATTGCGGCACCAACACCTGCTTGCCGCATGTTATCGGCGGTTGGCACGACATCGGTGGCATCGGGACGAGGACAGCGCCACCAAGCGGAAGGCTCTGGAACACTGGACCATCGGACGTTTCCTTCAGTGGGCTCGGCGCAACCGCCACGGCAACATCGTCTGACATGCCACCGCTCTTTGTCGTCCAACAGGCGCTCCTTCTGGGATCGCTGGGCCTGCTTTCATCGTCGTCACTTGCCGGGCCTCGTCACTGCCTGATTGCGGCACCAATACCTGCTTGCCGCATGTTATCGGCGGTTGGCACGACATCGGTGGCATCGGGACGAGGACAGCGCCACCAAGCGGAAGGCTCTGGAACACTGGACCATCGGACGTTTCCTTCAGTGGGCTCGGCGCAACCGCCACGGCAACATCGTCTGACATGCCACCGCTCTTTGTCGTCCAACAGGCGCTCCTTCTGGGATCGCTGGGCCTGCGTTTCATCGTCGTCACTTGCCGGGCCTCGTCGCTGCCTGATTGCGGCACCAACACCTGCTTGCCGCATGTTATCGGCCGGTTGGCACGACATCGGTGGCATCGGGACGAGGACAGCGCCACCAAGCGGAAGGCTCTGGAACACTGGACCATCGGACGTTTCCTTCAGCTGGGCTCGGCGCAACCGCCACGGCAACATCGTCTGACATGCCACCGCTCTTTGTCGTCCAACAGGCGCTCCTTCTGGGATCGCTGGGCCTGCTTTTCATCGTCGTCACTTGCCGGGCCTCGTCACTCGCCTGATTGCGGCACCAACACCTGCTTGCCGCATGTTATCGGCGGTTGGCCGACATCGGTGGCATCGGGACGAGGACAGCGCCACCAAGCGGAAGGCTCTGGGACACTGGACCATCGGACGTTTCCTTCAGTGGGCTCGGCGCATACCGCCGCGGCAACGTCGCCTGACATGCCACCGCTCTTTGTCGTCCAACAGGCGCTCCTTCTGGGATCGCGGAAGGCTCTGGAACACTGGACCACCGGACGTTTCCTTCAGTGGCCTCGGCACAACCGCCGCAGCAACATCGTCTGACATGCCACCGCTCTTTGTCGTCAACAGGCGCTCCTTCTGGGATCGCCGGGCTACTTTCATTGTCGTCACTTGCCGGGCCTCGTCACCTGATTGCAGCACCAACACGCAACGCGCGTGTTATCGGCGATTGGCGCGACATCGGTGGCATCAGGACGAGGACAGCGCCACCAAGCGGAAGGCTCTGGAACACTGGACCATCGGACGTTTCGCTTCAGTGGGCTCGGCGCAAGCCGCCACGGCAACATCGTGCGACATGCCACCGCTCTTTGTCGTCCAGCAGGCGCTCCTTCTGGGATCGCTGGGCCTGCTTTCATCGTCGTCACTTGCCGGGCCTCGTCACTGCCTGATTGCGGCACCAACACCTGCTTGCCGCATGTTATCGGCGGTTGGCACGACATCGGTGGCATCGGGACGAGGACAGCGCCACCAAGCGGAGGCTCTGGAACACTGGACCACCGGACGTTTCCTTCTAGTGGACTCGGCGCAACCGCCACGGCAACATCGTCTGACATGCCACCGCTCTTTGTCGTCAACAGGCGCTCCTTCTGGGATCGCTGGGCCTGCTTTCATCGTCGTCACTTGCCGGGCCTCGTCACTGCGCTGATTGCGGCACCAACACCACGCTTGCCGCATGTTATCGGCGGTTGGCACGACATCGGTGGCATCGGGACGAGGACAGCGCCACCAAGCGGAAGGCTCTGGAACACTGGACCATCGGACGTTTCCTTCAGTGGGCTCGGCGCAACCGCCACGGCAACATCGTCTGACATGCCACCGCTCTTTGTCGTCCAACAGGCGCTCCTTCTGGGATCGCTGGGCCTGCTTTCATCGTCGTCACTTGCCGGGCCTCGTCACTTCGCCTGATTGCGGCACCAACACCTGCTTGCCGCATGTTATCGGCGGTTGGCACGACATCGGTGGCATCGGGACGAGGACAGCGCCACCAAGCGGAAGGCTCTGGAACACTGGACCATCGGACGTTTCCTTCAGTGGGCTCGGCGCAACCGCCACGGCAACATCGTCTGACATGCCACCGCTCTTTGTCGTCCAACAGGCGCTCCTTCTGGGATCGCTGGGCCTGCTTTCATTGTCGTCGCTTGCCGGGCCTCGTCACTTGCCTGATTGCGGCACCAACACCTGCTTGCCGCATGTTATCGGCGGTTGGACGACATCGGTGGCATCGGGACGAGGACAGCGCCACCAAGCGGAAGGCTCTGGAACACTGGACCATCGGACGTTTCGCTTCAGTGGGCTCGGCGCAACCGCCACGGCAACATCGTCTGACATGCCACCGCTCTTTGTCGTCCAACAGGCGCTCGCTTCTGGGATCGCTGGGCCTGCTTTCATTGTCGTCACTTGCCGGGCCTCGTCACTGCCTGATTGCGGCACCAACACCTGCTTGCCGCATGTTATCGGCGGTTGGCACGACATCGGTGGCATCGGGACGAGGACAGCGCCACCAAGCGGAAGGCTCTGGAACACTGGACCACCGGACGTTTCCTTCAGTGGGCTCGGCGCAACCGCCACGGCAACATCGTCTGACATGCCACCGCTCTTTGTCGTCCAACAGGCGCTCCTTCTGGGATCGCTGGGCCTGCTTTCATTGTCGTCACTTGCCGGGCCTCGTCACTGCCTGATTGCGGCACCAACACCTGCTTGCCGCATGTTATCGGCGGTTGGCACGACATCGGTGGCATCGGGACGAGGACAGCGCCACCAAGCGGAAGGCTCTGGAACACTGGACCACCGGACGTTTCCTTCAGTGGGCTCGGCGCAACCGCCACGGCAACATCGTCTGACATGCCACCGCTCTTTGTCGTCCAACAGGCGCTCCTTCTGGGATCGCTGGGCCTGCTTTCATTGTCGTCACTTGCCGGGCCTCGTCACTGCCTGGTTGCGGCACCAACACCTGCTTGCCGCATGTTATCGGCGGTTGGCACGACATCGGTGGCATCGGGACGAGGACAGCGCCACCAAGCGGAAGGCTCTGGAACACTGGACCACCGGACGTTTCCTTCAGTGGGCTCGGCGCAACCGCCACGGCAACATCGTCTGACATGCCACCGCTCTTTGTCGTCCAACAGGCGCTCCTTCTGGGATCGCTGGGCCTGCTTTCATTGTCGTCACTTGCCGGGCCTCGTCACTGCCTGATTGCGGCACCAACACCTGCTTGCCGCATGTTATCGGCGGTTGGCACGACATCGGTGGCATCGGGACGAGGACAGCGCCACCAAGCGGAAGGCTCTGGAACACTGGACCACCGGACGTTTCCTTCAGTGGGCTCGGCGCAACCGCCACGGCAACATCGTCTGACATGCCACCGCTCTTTGTCGTCCAACAGGCGCTCCTTCTGGGATCGCTGGGCCTGCTTTCATTGTCGTCACTTGCCGGGCCTCGTCACTGCCTGATTGCGGCACCAACACCTGCTTGCCGCATGTTATCGGCGGTTGGCACGACATCGGTGGCATCGGGACGAGGACAGCGCCACCAAGCGGAAGGCTCTGGAACACTGGACCACCGGACGTTTCCTTCAGTGGGCTCGGCGCAACCGCCACGGCAACATCGTCTGACATGCCACCGCTCTTTGTCGTCCAACAGGCGCTCCTTCTGGGATCGCTGGGCCTGCTTTCATTGTCGTCACTTGCCGGGCCTCGTCACTGCCTGATTGCGGCACCAACACCTGCTTGCCGCATGTTATCGGCGGTTGGCACGACATCGGTGGCATCGGGACGAGGACAGCGCCACCAAGCGGAAGGCTCTGGAACACTGGACCACCGGACGTTTCCTTCAGTGGGCTCGGCGCAACCGCCACGGCAACATCGTCTGACATGCCACCGCTCTTTGTCGTCCAACAGGCGCTCCTTCTGGGATCGCTGGGCCTGCTTTCATCGTCGTCACTTGCCGGGCCTCGTCACTGCCTGATTGCGGCACCAACACCTGCTTGCCGCATGTTATCGGCGGTTGGCACGACATCGGTGGCATCGGGACGAGGACAGCGCCACCAAGCGGAAGGCTCTGGAACACTGGACCACCGGACGTTTCCTTCAGTGGGCTCGGCGCAACCGCCACGGCAACATCGTCTGACATGCCACCGCTCTTTGTCGTCCAACAGGCGCTCCTTCTGGGATCGCTGGGCCTGCTTTCATCGTCGTCACTTGCCGGGCCTCGTCACTGCCTGATTGCGGCACCAACACCTGCTTGCCGCATGTTATCGGCGGTTGGCACGACATCGGTGGCATCGGGACGAGGACAGCGCCACCAAGCGGAAGGCTCTGGAACACTGGACCATCGGACGTTTCCTTCAGTGGGCTCGGCGCAACCGCCACGGCAACATCGTCTGACATGCCACCGCTCTTTGTCGTCCAACAGGCGCTCCTTCTGGGATCGCTGGGCCTGCTTTCATCGTCGTCACTTGCCGGGCCTCGTCACTGCCTGATTGCGGCACCAACACCTGCTTGCCGCATGTTATCGGCGGTTGGCACGACATCGGTGGCATCGGGACGAGGACAGCGCCACCAAGCGGAAGGCTCTGGAACACTGGACCATCGGACGTTTCCTTCAGTGGGCTCGGCGCAACCGCCACGGCAACATCGTCTGACATGCCACCGCTCTTTGTCGTCCAACAGGCGCTCCTTCTGGGATCGCTGGGCCTGCTTTCATCGTCGTCACTTGCCGGGGCCTCGTCACTGCCTGATTGCGGCACCAACACCTGCTTGCCGCATGTTATCGGCGGTTGGCACGACATCGGTGGCATCGGGACGAGGACAGCGCCACCAAGCGGAAGGCTCTGGAACACTGGACCATCGGACGTTTCCTTCAGTGGGCTCGGCGCAACCGCCACGGCAACATCGTCTGACATGCCACCGCTCTTTGTCGTCCAACAGGCGCTCCTTCTGGGATCGCTGGGCCTGCTTTCATCGTCGTCACTTGCCGGGCCTCGTCACTGCCTGATTGCGGCACCAACACCTGCTTGCCGCATGTTATCGGCGGTTGGCACGACATCGGTGGCATCGGGACGAGGACAGCGCCACCAAGCGGAAGGCTCTGGAACACTGGACCATCGGACGTTTCCTTCAGTGGGCTCGGCGCAACCGCCACGGCAACATCGTCTGACATGCCACCGCTCTTTGTCGTCCAACAGGCGCTCCTTCTGGGATCGCTGGGCCTGCTTTCATTGTCGTCACTTGCCGGGCCTCGTCACTGCCTGATTGCGGCACCAACACCTGCTTGCCGCATGTTATCGGCGGTTGGCACGACATCGGTGGCATCGGGACGAGGACAGCGCCACCAAGCGGAAGGCTCTGGAACACTGGACCATCGGA